>JBBUKS010000035.1:10393809-10416693 GCA_038050645.1 Hedychium gardnerianum
GACTTATCGTTTGAGTTTCATTCCTAGATTATGTTTTGTAATAAAAGTTGACTTTTACTTGTCGATCGTTGGATGTGATTTCCTATTCGGATTTGACACTGTGGACACTTTATATGTGTGGGCTTACACTCTCGTTTTGTGTTTTGTTATAAAGTTGTGTGGGCTTGTAGTAGTTGTTACCTCTATAGTTGAGGAGTTTTGCGTATTTCCTACTTTGCTTAGTATTTATTGTTTAAACTGCGTGGTTATGCAATACCCGAGTGAGGTATTTTCTTAATATTATGTATTGTGTTTGATATATATACCCGTGTTGGATATTTGAGTATGTAGATATATTTTGTATCCAGGATATTGTCCGCCTTATAGAAGAGGTGTTGTCCGATTTTTGTCGGATAAATACCCTCCCGGGGCGTGACAGTTTTCATGAGTAGAGATGAGTCTAGTAATATAAATCCAAAATTTTGGTTAAAATAGTAGAAAAGTCTAGATTAAAAATGAAAGCATCCTCAGATTAAACGAGTTAGGTAGGTTAAAATTTAATATAGTTTGAGAATTATTAGAATAATTATCTCCTTTTTTTATCCTATAGTTGAGTTTGGGTGTAGGCAAAAGGAAGGAAGTGCTCCTTTATCTTCTTCTTCACCTTCTCCCAGTCAGTTATTTGGGATTTGCCCTATTTATCTCGAGAGCGCCGCATTTGCTCCCACCATGCCGATCCTCGCCCCTTGAGTCCGATGACAATTAACTTCACTTTCACCTGATCTGGAACTTGCTTATAGTCGAAGATCCGCTCTATTTCGTTAATCCAATCAATGAAGTCCTCTACTTACAAAGTCCAAGAAAATTTGGGTAGATCTCGAAATCCAAGGTTTCCATAAGGCTCCTCTCGACCACGACATTCCTGGTGTGTAGCTCGCTGGTGATATGAATTTTCGAAGGTAGACTCAGATTCACAATCTGAGATCTCATGATCTTCAAGACGTTGGGTTAACTCTGCAACATGTCTTTGTAAATCCTCAATCGTTATTATGTCCTGAAAGTTACGACCACGATTCTCGGCTTCCTCCATTGGAACCTGCCTGTTGTTGCGACCATGACCACGACGACCTTCCATTGGATCTGATGACGATCTTCACGTGGCTCTGATACCAACTAATGCCGAGCAGGATAGCGATTATCCTACGGACTGACAAGAAGGGAGATTGAGGAGAAGACAAGTAGGGCTGAGCATTCAATTAAAATCGATTGAACCGAACAAACCAATTTTTTTTTGAACCAACCGAATTTGCCTACGAAAATCGAATAAACAAAACCAATTAAATATTGGTTAATTCAATTTTCGACCAAATTAACCAAAATTTTAAAACTAAATTAATCAAATTTAGATTTTGTTTAATTAATTATATTTTTAAATAAAAAATAATCAAATTAATATTCTTATTTGGTTTAATCAAATTACGAATTTTAAAATTGAAATTGAACCGAATTAATCGAAAACCAAATCGAATTTAAAAAAACTGAATTAACCGAACCAAATTTCTAAATTCAATCGGTTCGGTTAATTCAATTTTATTAAATTTTTGCTCACCCCTAAAGACAAGAAGAGGATCCGCTTAAAACGAAGAGAAACTCGTCATTCTCTGGGGTTTTATCAAAATAAGAAATTTTATTATGAATAGAGGATAATTCCTTGATAGCTAAATAGGACTATTATATAAATTACAAATCTAATATCCAAATAAATAAAAAAAAATCTAATAAACATACCTCAATTCCTATTTTGTAAAGAAAAAAAAAGAAATCTTACGAAAAAAATACATAACAAAAAGGGATTTACCCAAAATAGAATGCTTAATTGACGAACTCTAATCCATAAACGTCCGACATATCAAAAATACCCTGATTATCTTTAAAATGAAAATTATCAAAAATAGTAAAGAGGTTTAGAAGAAGATTTAAATGGTGGAATTTGGGTAAGAAAATTGGTGGTTATGAGTTCTTCCATAACAAATATAGATCTTTAAATTATGTATGTGTGATTACTAATAGAGCCTCATTTCGAATTCCGAATAAAAAATTATAACTTTTGAAATTCAAAAAGTCATATTGGATTGAGCATGCATCAGAATGCCTTAACCAACACATTTTCTGATTGTTGCCACTATGTGTAGCCAATGTTCTGCCTGCCTTATTCCTTATTAAACCATCCAGCTTTTCTTTGATCAGTGCAAACTCAACTCTATCATTTTTTGTTAAGTGTTGAATCTGAGATTGTTGTTCAAGACCTGTCAATCTGGACTGCACAATTTTTTTTCATCAGCCTTCAGGAAGTCTTACAGGCCTTGTCCCATTTCTTCCGAAGTTCGCTCAATTTCCTCGGTTTGTTAATCCAGACCATATTAGTATTAATCTTCAAAGTTCAAAGTAGGAGAGGGACAGAGCTCTTAGAAGATGTTGGAAAGCAAAACAAGATACTTGACTTAAAAGTAAAATATCTAGGAGAACATTATTACACCATATCTAGGAGAACATTATTATTTGAAAGAATATAGTTGCAATCCACCACGAAATGCTCGAGAGTTATTTAATCTTTGACATTCTTCTTTGCGCAATACAATTGAAAAAACTTTTTGAGCTGTTAAGAAGAGATTTGTTATTATAAGAAGTTCAACAGAACCACATTATGGAGTTGAAATTCAAAAAAAAAATATTCTCTGTTGTTGTATTTTTACATAATTACTTGATTAATATTGATCCAGATGTGAATGTTGACATTTTAATTTATTATATTACTTGAATTTGATGTTATATGACTAGTTATGTGATTGTGTGTTTGATTGTTACTATATTTTTGTTTTTAAGGATACCAAAAAAGAAGGACTTGTAAAATGCAAGTGTAAGCAAGACGAATAATCAGTGTGTCTAGACTAAAGTAATGAATGATGCTCTTATTGATGCATATTTGAACCAACATAATATAGACAGTAGGGTTGGTGGAACCTTTACTACATATGCATTTGAAAATATTGAATTTCCCAGCAAACTTATCGATAAGGACATGATTCAAAATCATATGAAACATATTAAAAATATTGGTTTTCATGTTATGATATATTCAAGAATGGCATGAGTGATTTTGGATGGGATCCCATCATAGAATTCTTCATTACTGAACCTGAAGTTTGACAATAACTAATTAAGGTGCGTTTCATGATAAATATTTAAAAAATATATTTGATTTTTTCTTGTGATATTATCTATGAAATATTTGATGCAATTATATTTTAATTTGTAGATAAAACCAACAACTGCTAAATGAAAGTGCAAGCCTATTCAAAATTACTAGAATAGTTCAATTATTTGGGAAAGATAAGGCTAGGGACAATATGCAGAACTGCGTTATAAATGTAAAAGAGAAGAGATAGCATGGAAGTGGAGAATAATGTCGGTAGAAATAATTTTGAAATCATTGATGAAGTTGAATTTATGATATCTCAACAGGAAATTTCTTTGGACAATTTGGATACAATTAATGAGGATGCTAAAATTCCAACTCCTAATTCTGAACCAACTAAATATCAAATTAACTCTTTTGTTGGAGCATTATCAAATAACAAGAGTGCAAAGAAATGTAAATTTGATGATGATGATAATACAAGCAATGCAATTGACCTTGTAGCTCAAGCTATTATGAGTTAAACATATGTAATGGTTAAGTCAAATGAACTTCCTATTCTAGAGAATGAAGTGTGGAGTTTGTTGACTCAATTAGGTGTTGAGCAACATATAATTTCTATATGCTATTTGTATTTTGTTCAACGTCTGAAGATGTTGAAAGTTTTACTTGGATGTGCTTTTGAACATCGCAAAAACTTATTATTCTAAATGTTGGATGCAGAGAATCTATGGCATGATTAGTTTGTTGCTTGTTACGTGATATATATTTGAATAATTATATTTGAATGCTATGTATTATGCATTTCAGCATTTTGATGCTATGTACTTGGATGATTTTAAATGTTTGTTAGATTATTATTATTTAATGTAAAATTTATTACTTGATGATTAGATATACTTTATGCTTATTATGGCTGAATGATTTTCATAAAAATAGGAGAGTAGATGTTTTATTTTATGATGATTGTGTTATCTATACTTTGTGTGTTTTTTTTTGTAGGCTTAAGATTGGATATACTTTGTTCTGTATTATGATGATTTGTTTGTTGGATATATTTGGATGTTTTATATTTTCACGTATTTATCATATCCCATTATAACTTACCCTTTGCCTTTGTTTTTCCTCCTCTTTTTCTGCCTTAATAGAATATACTCTAAAAAAAATATGAAACGTCATATTAATGGCCCCCTACGATGACCCTATATCATATGGAGGGAGATTTAACAGGAGCACAAATAATAAGTGCATGACGAAAATTCTACAAGCGATGAAATCCTGAGATCAAATCCTGACCATTTTGCCCACAATATAATGCGCTTGTCATCTGCGCCACACCTTGAGATTAATAGAATGTACTCTTCAAAATTGTATCACTACGTTAGCGGCCCCCTCGTGATTGTCCTACGCCATTGAAAGAGAGTTAAATAGGAACTCAAGCATGGTAAATGCATGGGCGAGGATCGTCAGAAGTGATGAAATCTCTTAAAGAATTTCAACCTCCGGATTAGTATCATCATTATCCTATATACTTATCACTTGAGTAAGTTCTGAGAGTCATAGAATGTACTCTTTAAAAAATGTGAAATTATCACATTAACAGTCTCCTAGAGCCGATCCCATGAATACGAATGAAGATAAATACAAATAGGAAGATGTATAGTAAAGATTAGGAAAATGTTCTCTTCAAGGTGGCAAAAGGCGAAACGCTCGTCCTCAGTGCCCCCGTCAGTCCGTCCCAAGACTAATACGGAGGAGGTAAATCACGAGGACTAGTTTACTAGCCCGAATAGTGACCAATGCATGGAGAAGAACATCGATTGACTATTACTTTATGTACCTTACGAAATGTTTCTCACTCAATCCTCTTGAAAAATTTATTTTGCAAATATTTGTCATCATTAATTTATCTTTTTTTATGGTAGTAAAAGGCGAAACACTCGTCCTCAGCGCCTTCGTCAATTCGTCTCAGGATCAATACAAAGAAGATAAATCATGAAAACTAGTTTAACTAGTCCGAATAATGATCAATGTATGAAAAAAGATAGAAACATGACTATTAACTAAAATTTTATCCTCAAATTAATTTATCTTTCCTCCAGTTGATATTTAAATTGGTATACCATTGAATACATTTTAAAAAGTATTAACAGAGACTATTTAAATAATCAATATTTTTAGATTTTTTTTATTAGATATTTTTTTTCTATAATATATGATAATTGAAATTAAAATTAAAATTTTAGATTTTTTTATTATTTATTAAAAAACATAATTATTACATTATTATCCCATGCACAATATATATATTTTTTTTCTTTTATTAGCTTATTTTGGTTCATAACACTTCAAATAACAATCAAGATTCATCTCTTACCTATCCGTGGTCCTCTCTACATGGATTTTAACTTGTTAGCTTAATGTGAGATTTATTTTTATAATTTTGATTAAATAAATAATTTGAAATAGTTCAAATGATATTTTAAAAGCTCGGGATAATAATATAATAATTACGTTCTTAAATAAATAATTAAAAAATTTAAAATTTAAAATTTAATATTGTATATATTTTTTTAATTAAAAATGAACTTAAGAATATTAATCAATTGGATGAATTTTTATTCATATTTCTTGATTTATTTTGATGAACGATAATTTTTTTTATAAAATTAAATCAATCATTTTAATATTAATCGATTTAAAAAATTAAATATATGATGATAATAATAAAAAATAATTTATATATTTAATTTTTGTTAATATATATTACATTAAAAATATAAATATTTTTTTTTCTCTTTCTCTTTTTACTTATTTTTCCTCCCGTTAATAAATCTTTTCTCCTCCCGTTTAAACATAGGCTAATTAGTTTAGGGTTAGAGAGAGGAACATAACTAGTTCAGCCTCAGCCTGCCTAAACCTCCTCCGTACTTAAAAAACCCTCCGACCTTCTGCCGGTTTTTTGTTCCCAGCGCGTCAAATCGATTTCGTTTTCGGGGCAGTTTAGGATTAAGGATATTTTCTCATTCCCCTCTGATTCGCTATTCTCCTATCTCTGCATCGCTTCCTAACTCTGCTGCTTGCCCCACACCCTCGAAGAAGAGAGAGAAACTATTATGTGACTGTTGATAACCTAACCTCGTCTCCCAAAGCTGACCATCCGCATTCTCGCTTTCTTCATCCTCTGATGGATTGCCGTTTTCAATCCTTGTTGATCAATCCGAGCCTAATCGACCACAGTTTTGATATCTGAACCTTGGGCCATCATAAACACTCGATACTTCGTGCATAGCTTCCCTCACGCTAACTAGGGTTCTGGGTTCCTCCTTCCAGCCTCTTCGAGATTTCTGCTTCTCCGGCGTCGTTCTTTTAAGGCATTGCCGTCTCCCATGAGACAAATAAATTGCCGCATTGCTACTTTTTTTTTTTTTAATCTATCTGCTGCTTGATGCATCATTCTAGCTCATTTACTTTTACCGTCACAGGAAATGGAAAAAGAGAGTGATTTGTCAGCGAGGAACTTGGAAAAATTCTGCAAAGACGCCTCAAGGGCCTTCTTCAAAGAGTGGGGTCTTGTTAGCCATCAGATCAATTCCTACAACGATTTTATCGAACATGGCCTCCAAGATCTGTTTGACACTCTCGGAGAAGTTGTCGTAGAACCGGGCTATGACCCATCCAAGAAGGGATCTGAAGGCTGGAGACATGCGGTTATCAGTTTCGGGAAAGTCAGGTTCGAGAGGCCTGAGTTTTGGCCTGAAAGTAACGATGTGCAGGAGACCTCACTGAAATTACTGCCTAAACATGCTCGCCTCCAGAACATGACATATTCTTCTCAGCTAAAAGTTGAAGTCAGAGTTCAGGTGAGTCTGTTTGCTTTTCTTGTTGGCTGGTCTCTGGATTTTTGTTGACTGTCAAGCTTCTTCACAACCGGAAGTCTTCACAGTCTACCAAATAGTTCTTATAGAGATTTTGTTTATCTTGTTATTGTAAGCTGGGATGTCTCATATCACATCCTTTCCTTCATATTCGATTCTGATATTTTGACTAGAACATTGATTGATAGTTCAACTTATTTTACTTCATTTACTCTAAAAAAATAAGAGTCAATAAATGCTGCATTATAACTTATAAGAAACTAATGGTTTAATAATGTGCCATCACATTTTTTGATGCTTCCCTGATGCTTCATGGTAACATACTCATGACATTTCTCCTCTCAGCAGGCTACTGTAACTCTTTTGTTCTTCATACAGTAAAAAAATACTTTGTAGTTTAATGAATCCCATTTAAGCTATCTATTGTGTAGCTATGAGATTTTTGTGCTTTATCAATTTGTTAATTTTGAACTAATAGTTTCTTTGTGAAAACTTGATGTGTTACTGACTTACCGAGACATTTTTCTTTCACATTGAACTGTCAGCTATTGTGATGTATGTTAGATTTATTTTTCATGTTACTATGAAAGCTGAGGTAGATGACATGTAAATCTTGGTCCGATACCAACATCATGATGCATGCACAAACACCTATTCACCACCTCGTGTCAGTTCATCATTAGGTGATTTAAGCCAATTGTTATCTCACACTGCATGATTTATTTTCAAAACAGGAAAATAATTAGTTATAGATCCATGAAATAGTACTTACTCATGCTTCCTTTCCTCAATATCTGTTTACCAAATGGTATGCTGCAATGTGGCATTTTTCAAGTTGATATATTAGCCAAGGTTTGACTGTTCTAAGCTGGGGTTTCAGTCCTTAGTCGGAACAATATATGCCAGCTGTGTTGGTAGCTATGCTGAGTGCTAACCTAAGGCAGAGGAGAGGAGGAAGCTGTGGCAGAGAAGTTGCATATCAACTTGAAGCCTTGTGGTGTTTGCGGACAATTGTCATTGCTGAAGCTATTGTCTTGCGATTCAGAAGCCATCATCTCGTTTAGACAACTATCATTGCATTGCAGAAGCCCCAGTCTCATTGAAGTCACATTGCATAAGTCATCATGGACGTCTATCACCTTGGCTGACGAAGGTGGAATGAGATGTCCATGACACCGTGATAAATTTGATTCATTCGTTTTGTTCGTCTTGGAGAGTTTCGTGTGTTTTTCAGTGAGTGTTATGGGAAGTTTTGTCCGTGCCTGACGACATAGAACTATATGGCATTAGCTAATTTTCATCGATCTTCCAACTCATTTTTGATTGATATCTTCCTAATTGCATCTTTAAAAAATATTTCTAGTATTTTGTTCATCCTTCTAATAGTAATTTTGCACTTTGATGTTTAACCAAAAAGGTTTCTTTCCTTTTGCCCTATCCTTGTTGAAGAAATCATTTCAGTATTTGTACTGAACAGTTTGTTGCTGAATGATTTAGAACTAGTCCAACTTTGTTTTTTTGGACGATATATGCTGAAAATAACGAAATGAATTATGACAGTTGACAGTATTGCAATCAGATCAACCAAGTAGCTAGCTTAACTAGTTAGCTGAGAAGTGGAAGAGAAAGTGGTAATTTTCTATATATTCCTTCTAAGGAAGGAAAAGAGAGAAAATACCAGTTTTATCTGTCTTTTTAACTTCTTACTTTGTTGTTGGAAATAAAGCTCCTGCTCTTCTTCCTTCTTTGGGTGCTCCAATTGCAATTCATGGGCTTGGAAGAAGTGGAAGTTGGTAATATGGATGCCAATCAAGGTGAATATTGTTGCTTGTGGCACACAAGAACTATTTTGGCTCGCTTGCAAGCAACACCACCCAAATAGCAGCATTGTCTGAGAGTGAGCAGCATAGCCATGAGCATGTGGCTGTACATCATATTTCACTGAGGAAGAAGAGAGACTAGTTGTAGTTTGTTGTGAAGTGGGGAAGGGCAAGTTGTCGTATATGAGAATATGGTGTGCTTCAACCTAAATTCTATGAAACAAAATATGAAGGAAAATGTCCCTGTTTTTCTGGTCACTTTGTGTCCTTCACCTCCCCCACCCCCTAAATTTTTTTACACATGTTGATAGAAATATTAATTGTCCACTTGAACTATTGTGTCCGAGTGTTGGGTCTCGACATGGGTATGGAGGGAGTAGATTAATAGTTAAAATGAGTAATAGTCAACATGCATAATCTAGTGATCCTCAGTTTAGGATCCCAACATGAGTAATAGTCAACATTAAAAACAAATCAACTGATGAGTGTGTACAAAATACTAGAACAAAGGACTTCAATATCTATTGTCAGATTGATGAAATATGCTGTTAACTATGCCCAGATATTAGAGATGGATAATCATTTTTGCCACTTAGTAGGACTCTTGAAGCAAGCACCATTTACTGTACTATTGGACTGTGTTCTGTGGTCCAATTTCCCCAACCATTTATTTCAATAACCTGCAGAATTCCTTGACCCTTTTATGATCGGTAACTAACCTGATTTATTCTCTTAAATCATTTATGAAGGTTAGTCAGAGAAAACTATAGAGAGAATAATTACTAAACTACCTTAATAGCAACTTCAACAGGTACATGAGAACATGCACTAGTTACCTGACAACTAAGCCACAACATGCCGATTTATCCTTGCTGCCTTGAGAAAATGATGTTTGATAACATATTTATTATGAAGAGATTAAGATACCATCTAATTTGGAAAAATATTTCTATCTTGCCAGAAAATGATAGCGTTTGGATAACATGGTTGTGCTGCAAATTTTTGTGGCTTACATCTTATAAATGTGCACTTAGTCTTCGTAACTCTTCGTTATTTGCATAAACACAACTATTTTAATTTATTTTCTGTAGATTTATAAAGAATTTTTCTCAATTGAAAATCTCGATATTGTTCACATTGCTTTTCCCAATTTCAAAAATAATTAAGATTTTCAATTGCATTTTTTTTAGACATATGTGCAAGAGAAAAATGACAAAGCCAAGACTGGCAAGGACCTATATATTCAGAAAAAGGTATTGGATGACACAAAAAGGGAAATCACCATAGGAAGGTTACCTGTGATGGTCAATTCAAACCTTTGCTGGCTGAAGACTCTTGGCAAAAGTGATTGCGTCTTTGATTCTGGTGGTTACTTTTTAATTAAAGGGATGGAGAAGGTAATATTTAAAATTTGTTACTAGTTATTATTCATGCTATTTTATATATATTCTAATTTTGATATCAATTACTGTTTTCTTCCGATGTGGTACAGCAAATAACTTTAATCATTTAATGTTGGTGAAAAGAAACTATTGCTGTATTTATTCTTTTTCGAATAATGTCTTGGTATCTCTTCATCAAATGTTATCCATACTATGGAACATAGAATGGAAGCCAGTGTAGTCCATCTCAATTTGACATTTGACTATTATTAACTAGTACAACTCTAACTTCATTATATTGCTTGAAATGTTATGACTGAACCTGAATCCAAAAGTCTCTTGTTTTGCTAAATATTTTCTACCAAGGTTTGCATTAGATTAAGTATCACTATGCTAATTGTTCAAAATTTTTAATTATCAAAGTCAACAAATATTAATTTAAGTGCTTAATGTGTTTGGTTTGTTAATGTATTTTCCAGTTTTATTTTGAATTCGAAAACATGTGAAGTGAAAATGATTTTCTCTTTTTCTACAATTTGAAATAGATTTTTTTTGGTTTCAAAATTGCACTAGTATTCATGGAGATGAAAATTGTGATGGATTATTTAGTTGATTAATAATATACTAATTTTAATAACCAAATAGTTTGTTTTTTGAATTCTAAAAATCAACCATTATTTAGTTAATATTAAAACATAAACCGGAGTAATTTTGTTTATTTAATATTTGATAATGTTACATAGTTTACATAATATATATAATCTAAGTATTTGTGCAATTAACATATATCAACAATAAAATGATATCATATAATACTACTTTCATTTATAATTGAAGTTTATTGCTCTCATTTCACCTTTTATACAAATGAAGATGAGATTTATGAAAAAATTCTTTCGTTTATTACTTTCATGGTTGGTTTGTTCATCGTTTCATATTTGAACATCTCATTTCACTCTAATAGATGCCAATTGTATTTTTAGGAATTAGTTCCTTTTTTTTGTTATAACAAAAGTTGAAACATGTATCAAGGTCCAACCGACAAGGTCTAAGAGAGTTTGGGGATTCAAGGAGCTTAACAGAGAATAGGTGGATTTGAATAGAACTGAAAGAGGAGGAAGAATATTCAAAAGAGATGGCTATTAGCTGTTACCAGTCACTTTCCCATATCTAACATTTTGAGGCCTGTACTGCACACAATAGTTGTACTGGTCAGCACTAGTTAAACATTGATGTTTTGCCCATGCTGACTTTGTACATTGAGATTATGTCATATGTACAATTCGTGTCAGACACCACAACTCGTGAACCCAATAACTGGGTGGTTTAATTGTGTTAGTAGGCTTACATGCTTTGGAGGATTAGGCATCTCAATTTGTATGATTCTTCACTTCAAATTTCTTCATAAATTTTCTGCTAAATTTATGAATCTGCACGATCTTACAAGTTTGACTGATCAATCTGCAGTCAGACTTATTTCCCAAGCTTAACTAGTTTTATAGGTGACATCTGAATCTTTAGGTAACTCAACGACATGCATTTTGTATAATGTAAATTTCTACATTTCGCTGTTTCCTTAAGACAACTTGACTTTTCTTTTACTTATGTTTCTTTTTGCAGACTTTCATTGCACAAGAACAAAGATGTTTGACAAGACTCTGGGTCGTAGATAAACCAGCTCCAACAGTTTCTTATTTATCAGAAGTCAAAGCAAATAGAATATATGTGAAACTTGTTGAAGCTCCCAAAGTTGAAGGGTTCAATGGAGGCAGACTTATTAGCTTCTACTTCTTCTTTGCGACAATGCCAATTTGGGTTATGTTTTTTGCTCTTGGTGCATTGTCAGATAAAGATGTTTTTGAAATGATTGATCTTGAAGGATGTGAGGCCGGTATGACTGACATAATATTAGCAACTATTAAGGATGCTGAAGAACAATTTGAGGGTTTCCGTAGCATGGATAAGGCTTGCCAGCACATAGATACACTGGTTAAGAATGCAAAGTTCCCTCCAACTGAATCCTTTGATCAATATGTTTCTAAGTATCTCTTTCCAAATATTGCTGGGCATAGGCCAAAAGCTCTTTTCTTAGGATATATGGTTAAATGTCTCTTACTATCTTCTGTTGGTAAGAGAAAATGTGACAACAAGGATGATTTTAGGAACAAGAGATTGCACTTATCTGGTGAACTTCTGGCTAGGGAGTTCAGGACACATGTTAGACATGCTGAGAGGCGAATGGTTAAAACTATGCAGAGAGATCTAAATGGTGATAATAGTTTGCAACTAATTGAGCGCTATTGGGATGCATCTATAATTACTAATGGTCTTAATCGGGCTTTTTCAACTGGTGCATGGACTCATCCATACAAAAAGGCTGAGAGGTCAGCTGGCATAGTGGCAACCCTTAGAAGAACCAATCCTCTTCAAATGATTTCTGACATGAGAAAAACACGTCAGCAGGTTTTATATGCAGGGAAGGCTGGTGATGCTAGATATCCGTAAGTCTTTTATTCTTGTTCATTTTTTTTCTTGTGTAAATCAAAGGAATCAAAGAGGATATAATAGGGGATAGAGCCCGATGACATAGGAGGATCATATAGTCGACCTCACTTAGCGGGATAAAGGCTTAGTTGTAGATGTTTTATAACTACAGGAATCAAAATGCAAGATTACATGGCCAAACAAAAGCTATTTCCTTTTACTAGTTTGTTTCTATGGTTCATTGCAAGACAAGTATATACAGTTTTAAAAAATATAATAATATGTTCTCAGTCTGTTTATTATTTCTTTGTAAGTTATCTTACAAAGAAAGCTTCGTATTCACATGCTCAATGCAGTTCACATTACACGTCTTTACCTTTAAGAAAAGGAAATTGGCTGATATGAAATATAAATATTTTGATATTTTCCCAATGTTCAGGTACAGGCAATGGATTTTGAACTTTTGAAGACAAAACTGACCATAGTTTATTCTTTGTAGCAGGAAATACATTATAAACTACAAGACCTTTCTGCTAAGACGCACTAATTTTGATCATGATTACTAAACAAATTATCAGATATTTGGATGTGAAGTGGTTGGTGATTCATTTCTTCCAATTAGGTTTAGACGATTTTACTCAACCTGTAGTTATGAATTGTTGCTTAGATTTGCTAGAACGGTGTTTGTCATGCCCCTTCTGTTTGATGATAAAGACAAAAGCCCGCGCTAACAATTTATTGGATGCTTTGTGTGCATACACACATTATACTGCATAATTACATGCCAATATTTTTTCAGTGTTGCAATTTTGTTGTGTGAAAGTACCCGTCATTTGCATTTGTATGGATTGTAGCAATAAAATTTCCTGTAGAAAATGGTGAAACTTATTCTAGATGCATGTGCAATTTTTCACTGTTAATTTTGATAGGCTCATTTCTAATCCCAAAAGCTCAAAGTTTTTATGAAAGAAACAATGTGTACACCTATATTCTTAGCAGTTTCCAGATAATTACTTATGTGCATCACTTATTTCAATATCATTCATTAGTTTTTTTGGGGGTTGGGAGGTGTGGGTGGCTGGGTAAGATGCTCACATAAGTTACAGGGAAATATCTATGCTTTCTATTTAATTTCCTGTCTAGCCATGATGCTACGAACTTCATCTTCATTCCGGACACTGAGTTATTTCCCTTTGATTTGAAATTATCTTAAGCTTAATCCTTTCACATGCTACTTGCAGAAATCCATCATACTGGGGGAAATTGTGTTTTTTATCAACACCAGATGGGGAGAACTGTGGGCTTGTAAAAAATTTAGCTGTCACAGCTGTTGTTAGCTCTAAAGTATTGCAGCCTAGTGTTGATAACTTAATGGAATGTGGAATGAAAAAATTGGATGAAGTATCTCTAGAATCAATGAGAAGAATGGGTAAAGTATTTCTGAATGGTGACTGGGTTGGAGTTTGTTCAGACATGAGCTCAATTGCTGATAGACTCAGATGTATGCGTCGTGGCAAACAAATCGATCCCCAGGTCAGTTGTTATTTTGTATGTCTTGAGTGAAATATTTAGGAGGTAATATGTTTCTATTGCATGATGGTTTGTAAGGACAGTTATGTGTTCCAAAATTGAGGTAATTGAGTTGTTTTTCATTTACATATGCTATGTAGTTAAGTGGTTCCTGCCTGACAAGATAACAAATCCTAGTGTTAATTGGGACAATATTTATTCCTAGTGGATAGCCTCAATATTTAGAAGGGGAGCCTTGGCGCAATGGTAAAGTTGTTGTCGTGTGACCTTGTGGTTACGGATTCGAGTCGAGGAAACAATCTCTTATAATGTAGGGTAAGATTGCGTACGATAAACTCAATCTGGTCCAACCCTTCTCCTAGACCCCACATCGATGGGAGCTTTGTGCACTAAGCTGTCCTTTTATAGCCTCATTGTTCATTAATGTTGGTACAATTTAACCATGATTATTAGAATTGGCATAGGGATCAAGGTTAAATGGTAATGTAAAACTTAAATATTAGCCGTACCAGATTAGTGAAATCTATTTCGTTAGAAAAATAAAAAAGTTTCATATATTTGATAATGAATTATTTTAAATATAATAAAGATGCACATTATGTATAATCAACAACGTATATTATAGATAATAAATGCTAGACCTAATAAGTGTGTCTAGTAATATATAATGTATTATCACAATATTAGTAATTACATATTATTATCATTATCAAGTTAATAATATTATATGATAATCATTATTTGTTGAAATCATACTTTAAACTATTAAATAATAATAGATCAATATTATAAATGGATATATGTATTAGATCATAAATAAATAATAAATGCATATATTAATAGGAAACAATAAATAACTACAATGTAGTATAATAAATAATAAAATTAAAATATGTCAGTTATTACTATAAAGTTATTAATAATATTTCATTATTAATATTATTTGATAAAATTATGATTAGTATTTACTATTTAATATTAAAGATAGGCACAACAATGTGTACACAATAATTAGGTATTTGTGGGTACCTAACTTGTTTAAATCGGATTCATATGCCTTATTATGCTTAATTATTTATTCAGGTCGAGGTAGATTTGAGCTTGATTTAACTATAAATATTTGCACGTACTCACAGGGTCAGGTACTGTTAATCTTCAAATAGCATCATTAGATGAGTTCTAGTTGTGTATGTATAACTGAGTACAGGATACCTATTGCCATCCATAGGCACAGCTATCTCATAGGTAAAAGATTTGACATATTATTTGTAGTGGACATAATTAACCAATTTCTTGAGGTTCTATGTCATGATTATTTAGAGATAACCTTGAAAATTACAAATTACAGTATCTGAAGAATACTACACAGAAAGTTCTTATTTCAAATTGAGGTCATATTCAGATTCTGTTGTACATTGATGTCTACCGGATAAATTTTCTCACTGACTGGAGATTGTGCCTTTTTGATTGGTAATTTTGATTCTTGAAAGTGTAAGATGCATAGTGTGATAGTTAAATTGAGTGCAGAGGTAGAGGATAGGGCTATATTCTTAGCAATATATGGACTTATTTCAATCAAATAGCTAATAATTGATTGGGACATACCCCTAAAGAGTTAACAAAGGTGTAATATGACAATTAAATTGCCATGCATATGTTTCTAGTCTAGTGTTTCATGAGGGGACAAAAAATAGAGATTGATTGCATTTTGTTAGAGAGAGGTCCAATCCAATTAAATTGTTATGTCAGTTGTCATCTTCAATGACCAATTGTTGGATTTGCTAAGTCCTTAATTGGTCTTAGAATCAAAATATATTTATAGCAAGATTTTCATAATATCTTTGAGCTAACTTGAAGGCAAGTATTAAGAACCTAAATGTAAATATAAGGGATCTATCTATGGATACTATAAATCACATGGATTGGAACATCATCAACAACAACCAAACCTTTATCCCACTAAGTGGGGTGAGTTATATAGATCCTTCTACGCTATTGGGCTTGATCCCCTACTGTATCCTCATCTATATTTAAATAAAGTGTATAGCACTATATCCCGTACTTTATCCTACTTTATCATTGCTAAGTCTTTTTTAGCCTCTCTCTTTCTCTATTAATGTGCGTGTTTGTCATAATCTCACATCTAACTGGGGCATTTATTGGACGCTTAAGTACGTGCCCGTATCATCTTAAACGCATCTCGCAGAGTTTTCTCTCAATATGCACAATCCCGATTTTCTCTATAATGTTATCATTTCTTATCCTATCCATTCTTATATATCCGCACATCTACCTTAACATCCTCATCACTACGATTATCTTTTGCTCGTGTACTCACTTCATAGCTCAACATTCATCTTCGTATAAGATAGTAAGTCTCATCGTCATTTTATAAGACTTCCCCTTAGGCTTTAGGGGTGCCATACAATCATAAAGGACACATAACGCTCTCCTTCATTTTAAGTACTATTATATCCTATATAAAACATCTTTATCAACCTTTCTATCCTTTGCTAAACTTAAATTTCATATATTAAAAGCTTTCATTTCCCGTGTTTCACTTTAAGATTCGAGTTTAATATTTACTCTTTCATATATCTCATCAACTGAAATACAATGTTATCTGCAAACATTATGCACCACAATAATGTGTCTTAGATGTGTCCAACGAGTTCGTACATGACTAGTGTAAAAAAGTACGAACTTATTGTTGATTCTTGATGTAACCCTATCTTTATAGGAAACACTTTAGTTAATTCATTTAGAGTCTTAACTATGGTATAAAATATCATACCGATTGGCATGAGTGGAATTTTCTATTCCGCCCATAGATTGGCACCGACACGGCCTCGCAAGGTCGTGGGGGCAGCTGCGGCCTTGTGACATTGCGGAGGACGCCATGAGGTCGTTGAGGAAGCCATGGCCTCGGATTGTTGTGGAGGATGCTGCAAGGTTGCGACTTCCTTTTGTTTATTTATTTATTTATTTTACTTTTAAGACGTTTAATTTAAATTCCTTTCTTTCTCTTCATTTTTTCCTCCTTGATCTAATGTAGCTTATTTTTCTTGTGTTTTATCTTATTTTTGCAGATACGATTCCTTTACTTGATCATTCAATGTTTTTTTGGATGTTGCCCATGATATGCTTCCTTTTGCACAGGTTGAAATAAAAATAGACAAACACCAAAAGGAAGTCCGTATATTTACTGATGCGGGGAGAATTCTAAGACCTCTTTTGATTGTAAAAAATTTAAAGAAAATTAGGGAGCTGAAAGGAGGAGTCTCTTCGTTTTCATATCTCATGGAGCAGGAAATCATAGAACTCATCGGCGTTGAGGAGGAGGAAGATTGCCAAACTGCATGGGGAATTAAGTATTTTTTTGCAGCTAATGAAGGGAGTTCTCTGAAGTACTCCCATTGTGAGCTTGATCCGTCCTTCTTATTAGGCTTAAGTTGCAGTATTACTCCTTTTGCTAACCACAACTTTGCTAGAAGAGTTTTGTATCAGGCTGAGAAGCACTCTCATCAGGCAATTGGCTTCTCCACAGTAAATCCAAGTATTAGAGTTGACACTCTTTCTCACCAACTGTATTATCCTCAGAAACCTCTTTTTAGAACAGTAGTATCTGAGTGCCTTTTTAGCACTAGTTCTTCTGTTGGCAGAAAAGACACCATTGCTAGACCGGAATATTACAATGGCCAAAATGCTATTGTGGCAGTCAATGTTCACCAAGGGTTCAATCAAGAGGATTCATTGGTCATGAATAAGTCTTCTCTCGACCGTGGAATGTTCCGTACCGAACACTTCAGGAGTTACAAAGCTGAGGTTGAAAATAAGGTTCTTTCTAAACGTCTAAAGCTGAAGGAGAAAGTAGATTTTGGTAAAATTGATAGTAAAAAAGGGCGTGTTGATAGTCTAGACGATGATGGCTTTCCCTATGTTGGTGCGAGCCTACAAAGTGGTGATATTGTGATTGGTAAGGTGTCAGAGTCAGGAGAAGATCATAGTATCAAGCTAAAACACACTGAAAAAGGGATGGTCCAAAAAGTAGTGCTTTCTGCAAATGATGAAGGAAAGAACTTTGCAGTTGTTACTTTGAGACAGGTTTGTTATTGAGTTCCTCATTGCATGTTTCTGTTTTTAACATCAACTATAAAATTGCAAGGCCTTCCAAAGAGTTACATGGAAATTGAACTATAGATCTCATGAAAATATCTCTAAATACGAATAGCAATTTATAGATAGTATTGTTTTTGGTTTATGTTTATTCACTTGGGAATAGATTGTTGTTTTCTTTATTTTGCTAATACTATCTTATCTAGAATCATCTGAGTTTATCATTAAATATTTTATGTCCTCACCCCTTGAAAATCTTACCTTCAAGTGCTAGATAAAAAAAAAATGGTACTATAAAATTCTTTTTCTGTGTTTCTCAAACAATTGCTTTCTCTGACATTCTAGAAATGTGGTTCAACTATATTAAATAATTAGTAGGATATTATGCTGTCAAGTTGAAAATTTGATGTAGAAAGAGACATTCATATATTTATACGATCATTGTATAGATTGTGAACGAAACCTTCTGAGATAGTTCACAAACCACACATTAATTATGGATTTGAATAGTGGGCAATTAATAGCAAACTCCACAAAAGTTAATCTTGATGAGATGAAACTTAACATTTTTAGTTTAAGACGAGGCTGCATCCATTTTTTTCATCCAACATATCTCAGCTTTGTGGCAAGTTATAGTTACACAGTTAATGATATCCAACTTTAGTCTCTCTTAGACTTTTTCTGTTTGATTGTTACTTGTTCCATTTGGTTTTCCTGTGTAGGGACTTGGTTGATTGTCTTTAAGATCTTTATTTAGCTTTCTCTTGTATGCAGGTTCGATCACCTTGTTTAGGGGACAAATTTTCTAGCATGCATGGTCAGAAAGGTGTCGTTGGTTTCCTGGAAACACAAGAGAATTTTCCTTTCACATGTGAAGGCATAGTTCCAGACATTGTCATAAACCCTCATGCTTTTCCAACTCGGCAGACTCCTGGTCAGCTTCTTGAAGCTGCATTGGGAAAAGGAATTGCATGTAGAGATTCTACAAGATATGCTACACCATTCTCGACTGCTTCAGTTGATGACATTGCAGATCAGTTGCACAGGTTGGTAACACATTGAAGAACTTAAGGATCTTGCTCTGTGTATTTTACCAAATTTAACACTGTTCTTGAAGAATATCTTTTGGGGATTCATTTAATGTATCTCAGCTGAAGCCTGTTGACAGTCAACATGTGGAGACCATCTTAGCTGTCTTTTAGTGAATGTTATGCCTTTTAAATTCACTATCTTGACTTGCACATAACATGTATTTGGTAAATAATACTGAATAAAATTATGTAAAATTGGTTTAGTTTGATGAGTAAAAAATTTAGTCACTTTTTGATGATATGAAATACTAGGTGTTGTAGACTGACTTATTTGACCCTTTAGATTCAAAGAAACTATCCTTAAATATTTCATACTTAATATGTTGTTGGATTTACTTGAAGCGCAAGTCCATCTGTCATCTTATTTCAATTAGGTTGATTGATTGGGTTTAAGTTAGTTTTATAACTGATTGAGTGTATTCCTTTAGGTGACATTTAAATTCCATAGGTGTGATAATGACAATGTGTTCAATCTAGCACCATTAGATGACTTTCTGACTTCTGAGATCATTTTGGAATCAAATGACTGTTTAATACAAATTATAATTTTATTTTAGGCTAATGCGAAAGTGCATTAACATGATTCTAGTTCTTTATTATGACTTTGGTTGGAAAGAAGCAAACACCTGAGTTTGGTTTGCAACAGTTGACCTCCTATATAGCGGTATGGTATATTTTGTGTTTTTTTTCTCTACAATGTATTGTGGCAAAACACCAATAGTTTGTTACTCTTTCTGAGTACTATATAGTTCATAAAATTTTATAGAACTTTCAGTAGTTGAACTGTCCATCACGGGTTTGATATCTTTTATTTCATCATGTCTCTGTTGATGTGAGAAGCAATACTGTTTTTCTTTTTTATCTAATTATGCCCAGAAATTAGTGATGGTTCCAACCATATATTAAGGTTGTGGATGATTGTATATATACTTAAAAGTTTTGCTTGCCAACGATAAAATTGTTTGTTCTATTCATGGCAAAGAAATTCCTCATTCTAACCAACTTTTATTTTGCACCCTGTTAAATTTCAGGTCTGGCTTCTCTAGATGGGGTTCCGAAAGGGTTCTAAATGGTCGGACTGGTGAAATGATGAGCTCTATGATCTTCACGGGTCCTACTTTCTATCAGCGATTAATCCATATGGCTGAAGATAAGGTAAAGTTCAGGAATACTGGACCAGTTCACCCACTGACAAGGCAACCTGTGGCAGACCGCAAGAGGTTTGGTGGAGTAAAGTTTGGAGAGATGGAGCGCGATTGTTTGCTTGCCCATGGAGCAGCTGCCAACCTTCATGAGCGGTTGTTTATGCTCAGTGACTTCTCCCAGATGCATATCTGCCAGAAATGTCACCGTGCTGCCAATGTTATCTTGCGTCCTGTACCGGGAGGCAAGAAGATCCGTGGTCCATATTGCAATTTTTGCCAATCTGGAGAGAACATTGTCCGAATCAACGTGCCTTACGGTGCCAAGCTACTGTACATGGAGCTTTTTAGTATGGGAATTTGTCTCAAGTTCGAGACGGAGTTATGTTGATGAAGCTTTGCTTCTGTATCTGGTTTCAGCTTATCATGTGCATTTGTGTGACAGATCTCATGTGGCTAAACCGAACTAATATGTAGGTTTTTTTTACTTCATTAGGTTTCATGATCCATTATGTCTAGAATGACATTAGGGATTGCTTAAAGATTATGTTACTAATCTCATTTTGCTGCATTGTAAATATTCCTCGGGCTGATTTCCTATACTTTGTTATATTAGTGTTTTTTTTTTCTTGAAAATCCTCGCGCAGATTCCCTGCATATATTTTTTTAAATAAAAATTTTGAGGGTAAAGTGCATTTTAATGTTATATAAAAAAAATCACAAAAATTTCAAGTTAGTATGCATTAAAGTTTGAGTTAAAAAATGTTGGAATTTTTTATGCATTAAATATCTTATATCATTTTACAACACAATTTGAAGGCGATTGTTAAAAAAATGCTTCAATTGTAGCAAAACACTACAAGGTGATTGCGCTCATTGAGATGCTCTTTTGTAGTCGGTTGAGATGCTGTTTCGTAGTTGGTTGTAGTTTATTTTAAGATGATGTAAAAAAAGATAAATTATGAAGTCAATTTATAATTGTCAAGAAGATGGAAAGAATTTTTTTTGAGAGTATGTGTCAATCGAAAATTGATTTCTATCTCATTATAATAAATCTATCACTCACTAACTAATTAACTAATTGAACACTCTATCAAGATTAAAAAAAAAAAAACTTTAAATAAATGTAAGGGAGCGGGCTAAGTATTGATGGAACAAGAATAACAATTATTATTAAAAAAAATATGTCAATGAGTAGGATAACTATCATTAATTTAAAAACTTGGTTTCTTGTGTTTAAACCATTAAGATTATTGGGTCATTGTATAAATTATCTCTTGTACTTTTGGATTTATTCTAATAATTAATAAATTTTTTTATAAAATTAAATCGATTATTTTTAAAATTAATCACATTGCAAGACATTAATATCTGAATTATTAAAAAAAACACATTCTAAAGATAATTATCATTTAAAAATATTACAGATGTTATCTAGATTACAATTTAGGACTAGTTAGTCATTGATAATTTAAATTTGAAATATTGTATCGTTCAATAAGATATTATTTAGAGGAGTAACAGTCACGACAAGGAGTCAACTCATAACATAATTATTTGAATTTTCGATTACAATCAATTTGGAATAATTATGGCAAAAGCGAAACGCTCGCCTCAGCGCCCCCGTCAATCCGTCTCAGGACCAACACGAAAGAGGTAAATCATGGGAGCTAGTCTAGCTAGCCCGAACAGTGACTAATGCATAAGGGAGGGTAAGAACCTGACTACTAGCCAGAATTTAATCCCCAGATCTCATTGTGATATTGATTGATGGCAAAAAGGAGTATAATATAGTTACCTGAGAAAATGATCATGATCTAAGGGAACTAGAAGTGGATGAGCGGAATATTGTGTCAAACTTTGATCAGAGAGACTATTGAGGATCAAATAATCGATTGTCAACGGGTTTAGCTAATTAGATGAAATAATTGTCAAATAAAAAAATAATTAATCAAGTCAGATAATATTGAATCTGGAGTGATTAATTTAATTTCACGAATTTTTTTGATCGACCATCAAAATAAATCGAGAAGTACTAATAGAGACATGTCCAAATGACCAATATTCTTAAATTCGTTTTTTACTAGAAGAAATTTTTTCTATAATACACTACAGTTGAAATTCAAACTTTAGATCTTTTAATTATCTATTGAACCATTGCCCCGGGATAAATAATAACCAAACAAGGATCTATACAGTTGTTCATTAACATTGAATTAGTTAATTAACTATAATCAATTTCACTTTATAAATATCAAGTAAATAC
>JBBUKS010000035.1:10445155-10455612 GCA_038050645.1 Hedychium gardnerianum
TTAGTTGTCAATTCATAGTTTGATCACATCAAACTTTATTCGCCAAATTCAACTACTTGAATTTGACTTTCTCAATGAAAAATAGGGAAATCAATACTTGTGTGACCCTTAATGGTTCAGGAATACAACTAGCCATGGGTTCACAACTCTTTGTGATTCAGGACGATGCTCATCCTTATTTAGGCATACCCTTAATAGTCTCATCCTATGTTCAACTGCTTGATTATAGGATATCAGAACTAATTCTGATTAGCACCCAACGAATCATGGTAAGAGCGTATAACATCACCGCCCCATGACTCCCTATGTATCACTGAATAATGTCTGCAAGAACCAGTCGATTATAGTTAATGTACAATTTGGTTCCTTCATCACATATATCCTGATCGTATCTACAACCATTGGTACATCGAGGGTTGTATATTGATTCGACAATCATGTAATGTATCTTACAGTGACAATGCATGTGCAACTAGGAAACTCATTTCCTAAAGCACATCTTACAACTCTGATCAGAGATTTCATACATTATATGATAATATATTACATAGGACATCCACACCTATGGGTATATGTTGAATCCCCGACTACAATGCACTGACTCTTATACATTTCGTTACTACACCCAATCTCACCACCTGATGACCCTAATGGAGTCGGTAAATGAGTCAAAGTATAATCCTAGCATATAGAGTCTTAGTGTTGACCCGGGTCATAAGGACTACTAGTGTTCAACCACAACTAAAGACTTATCCACTCGATAAATGATAACCACTTGGAAAGTCTGTGTGAGGGTAGTTCGATGAATTTATCATATAATTATCCATCTGTATGCTTGAACATCTCTATGTCCTTACCAATGAAACATGGTACACTACATCACAGATGCTAATCTTTAACTCGAGTAGCCTTTTATCCTTATTTATTATGTGATCCAATTGACTAGGAACATGTTTAGAATATCCAGTGAATATTGATGCATTTCATGATGGTCATCATATGTACCATCACATCTCACTATAGTATATTCAAGGACTTTATCTATGCATCTAGCATGAGTATAAAGATAAAGTAAATGCCGTACTGAATTGAATTATATTAAAATAAAGGTTATTTATTTACAAGAGTCCATAAAGTCCTAGCCAATAGTTGGCTTGTAGGGCACCTACTCTAATAGTGGATTGGGTTGCTATTGAGCTTCGGGTTTGGGAGATGACTTGTTCCCCGAGTTATTGTTAGGAGGTGTATAAATATCCTTCCATGAGGAGAGAAACAAGGCTCTTGGATTAGAAACCTAAAGGTTAGGTTTTTGATCCCCCTCCTCTCCTCCTCTTCTCTTGTAGCCAACCAGAAGGAGAAGTTGTTCTCCTTGTGCCACTGCCCAAACACCACTGCTGGCCACCTCCTCTCGCCGGCTAGCAACACTCTTCTGGCTAGAAGGACGCCGGAGGAGCCCCCTCCGTCCAAGGACCGCTGTCGAGACCAAGGAACAATCGACGGATATAATCTGTTTGTCGTCGTTTAGCCGCGTTCCTACCTCCTCCGACCTTCATTTCGATGAGAAAACGTTGCTACCGAAATCCTGACACCTTAGGGTACATTGTCCCTCAACTGCAGCGACCTCGTGGACACCAGACAATGAAGAATAGGGCCGGACAACACCTCTTACCGGACTAGTTAGCTTGTAATCTACCATTGTCTAGCCCCTTCCGGCCTCCTCTGACCTTCATTTCGGCGAGCAAACGTTGCTACCAGAACTCCGATGTCTCAAGGTATATTGTCCCTTATCGACAGCAACTTCGTGGATGCCAAATAGCGAGGAAAAGCTCCGGACAGTGGCTTTTTTCGGGACCAGACAACAACCCTCTTGGTTGTTCTCTCCCTCACTTTGTGTCGCTGGGTTGCCCTCGCTGTTGGGCACAAAGTCGAGTCCAGGACTCCCTCTCGGATCCATCATCTCCCTCATTTGACTAGTACCATATTGGAGATGAAAACTCGTGGCTTAGCGAAGTCGTCTTGATGATATCTTGGCATGAATATCGAAAGAGGCAATCTTTCCAAAGGTTGCTCATTGATTCCGAAAGAGGCTAGCCTTGAGAGGCTAGCAAACACTCTCTACTAGGTTCGATTACGAACTTGCAGGTATATCTTCTAATGAAGTTATTATGATCTATGGTTATGTCTAGGGTATGTGTGCATCCTGTATGTATGTGATACATGTGCTGTAATAATTTAGATTATTATTTCGCTTTGGCTGTTTATTTATCGAAACAAAATTTTAAAATACGCATCCAGAAACCCAACAAGAACAAGTCCTTCTAGTGTCATAAAAATTTTGATTCTTAGAAGCACATCAGATAGGCCCGTGTCTTTCATATCAAATCTTGTGTGTAGGATCAAAAGAGAGTGATAGAAGGAAGGGGTGAATATCACTTCACTTGTTTTTTAAAAACCCTGTCTCTTTTCTTTGAAAACTTAGAACATAGCGAAAATCATGAATAAATACAACAACAATACAAGTTTCTTTTACTTGATTCGCATCCCATATGGATTGCTACTCCAAGGCCTGCGATCTCATGGATTGCTTACGAATCACAATCACTATTCTTCTCTTTTTGAAAAACTCTTTTAGAAGTAGAGAAGTCTCTTACAGAGAACGACAACACAATAACACACTACTACTTTTCTTTACAATGAAATGCAATAAAGAATAAAAAAAATAATAACATAAAATAATACCACCAACATTAAAGAATTTGAGGCTCAAAGGGTTGTCGGAGATCGATGGAGTGCAGAACAAAAAGTATGCTTGAAGGTAGAACTTGATGATGAAGCCTTTGTTCAAAGTCCTTTTTATAAAAGTTGTTCGGTTGACTGAACCCTTAGGTCAATCGACTGATCCTCTGGTTCGTTGATTGATTAATAGTCTTATCCTCAGTCAACCTTATCCAAATCCACTTTTCAGTTGGTTGATGTACAAGTTCGGTCGATCAAACCCTGTCCACATCAGTAGCTTGCAACTTATCTTCTGACATGTTAGCACCCTGCCGCTTATCTTCAACCATGTCATTTGACATGTTAACTCTTGGGTGCTTATCTCTGCCCATGCACCTGCCACGTTAGCTTCTTGAAGTCTATCGCTTGTCACGTCAGATCTTCTAAAACTTTATCCTTGGCACCTTAACTGCAACATCATCACATCGATTCTTATCTGTGCCACATCAGCATCCTGACACTTATCCAGACCATGTCACAGCCTACATCAATTGTTGTGTCAACTTTTTGAACCAACTCATATTTGTTGTGCCATGTCAGTATCCAATCAAGCAGACCCAACTATACGATCGCCCGAATGATTTGGTCAACTAAACCAACCTTTAGGTCAACTGAAATCAAGTTCTTGCAAAATCGAGTTAGACCTGCAAAATGGAGTTAGCACAAACATCAATGCATGCTCTAAGTGTGTTTGTTAAGCATCTATCTGATCTCGACTTTGAAATTTGAGTTGGTTTCTTAGTCAGATCAATGCCTAACTTTGTCCTAAGCTTAGGACATGTTCTCACTGCCTTCTGTTCAAAAGGACCTCTCCTCTCTAGAGTTTACCTTCCATACCTTTTGCTAAACATTCGATCCAGTTGACCTGTTTGGGCTTCCTTTGCTTAGCGCCTGATCTCTTGACCCACTAGAGCTTCCTTTGACTTGATGTCTAGTCCTGCTGACCCATTAAGTCTGTCCTGATAGATGTTTGATTCTGCTAACCCATTTGGACTTTCATTGCCTAGTATTCACTTCACTTGATCCGCTAAGACTCCTCGTTGCCTAGTATCTGATTCATCTGATCTACTAGGACTTTCCTGTTAAGTAACTTGCACACTTAACAAACATATTAGTTCTCAAGAGCTTAACTTTAAACCCTTTGCCAACATCAAAAAATAAGTTCGATTATCTAGTACTTCCTGCACTAACAATCTTCTCTTTTTTGATATGTAACCTGATTTAAAGTTAAAAAAAAAAATACATGCAATAACTACAACAATAAATCTTTTCAAATATTTTCAAAACTCCCTATAAATTTTAAAACTCCCCTAAAGTTTTGAAAATTCCAACAAAAAGTTTTTTTTCAAATGTTTTTAAACTGTAAACCTCATATTCTCCCCCTTTGACACACAACAAAAATGATTTTTTTTTAAAACCTTAAGTTATGAAAAAAAATATATCCTAGTTTTCAAGAAAAAGATTTTCAAAATTTTCAAAGTTCTTAACAACTTTTCTATGAAAAAGAACCTCTAACAACACATGTTAAGATTGTTTTCAAAACGTTTTCAAATCATTTTCAACCATTATTTTTACAAAGTTATTTCCAAATAATTTTCAAAATATAGTTTTATGGAAATACCCTTTGAAAAATATCCTTGAATAAAAGATAATTTTGAAAAATGTTTTACAAATATTTTGAAAAAAAACTTTTTCAAAGAAAAAAAATCTTTGAAAAATAATTTTTCAAAAATATTTTTAACAATGTTTAAAAATAATCAACAATTGAAAGAATTTTGACATTTAAATAAACAATTAATTACTCAAAAGATATGCACTTAAAAATAAGCAATTAAATTGTGGATGATAGGCTAACAAAAAGCAACATTTAATCAGGGAGTATAGAAGCTATGATTTTAATCAAGCATAAGCTCAACATTTAACTATTAAACATAAAGTCATATGCACTTGAAATGCAGCCACCGAGGTTATGGGGCATTAGAAGGACACCAAGTTGTCACCCAGGCACCCATGATTCGATGCCTAGTTATGACGCATTTGTAGGAAATTTTTTTCTCCAAATGGGGCGCACAACCACGGAATACTGAACTTTTGGATCGCTCGTCGTGAGTGCTTCCCGATTTTCCCTGGCGGCCGGTGGAAAACTTTTATGGGCCTGGACTGATCACCCTAGGTTCGGTGTTACCTGGTTCATCTTTTTTTCATTAAAAAAATATAGACTTGAAAAGCAAATATGCATAGTTAGACACAAACATAACTACCAATCAAGCAAACCTAGCTATCAGTAAGTCAAGCAAGCTAAGTCTAATCAAAAGACGGATGAGGCTGCTTGAGTACCAAAATATTCGCAACGGAGATTATCTAGACAATCGAGAAAAGTTATGTTGTGGGAAGAGAAGCAAGAGCGATCAAACGAAAACAGTGAGAAAACTAGTTTGAAAGGCAATTCTAGAGTTTTGGTTTCACTATGATGAATGTTGACGAATGCAATTCCTTTTATCTCAAAGTATGATTATGATGGGATTCATCCAAGATAATTGTATGTGTTTGTGGGGTAAAGAAAAGCACAAAAACACCAATGTGTCTATCCTAATCGCAACTCATAAAATGGATTAGGATAGACCCTTTTAGTTCTATGACAAATCATGAAAGCCTCGAGAGAGTCAATCACTTTCGTGGTAGCCATATTAGGGTCTCTTTCAAGGAAACTCCTGTCATCCATGATCCTCTAGATGCTAAACTTACTTCGTAGTAGGAACTCTCAAGTCAATTCTAGAGGTCGGATATTAGGGTTCATTGATAAGTACACCCCCTATTCTCTATTGATCCAATCGTGTGTTTATATGCAATAATCAAGGCTAGGGTTCACCTGTCAGTCTATCCCAATGAGGTTACTATCTAATTTGAATCCAACAACAATGATGGATGGAAAGAAAATAAGTTATAAAATCATACGCATTATAAACAAAACCAGGATCAATGCATTGTTTCATCTAACATAACATCAAGTTACACCCTAATCCTAGAATTAGGGAGACTACTCCATGGCGATGGAGTTACAAGACAAAAGTAGCATTCTACAATGAAAAATAGGAATTAAGTTTAAAAGGAACTTAGTGATGTCTTCAGAAGAACTCCAATCGCTCCTTGGCGGCAAGTCGATCTCTGCTTCCTTGCAAGATGGCTCTCCCAAGTAGGGTTTCTATCGCAAACCCTAGATGATTCAATTCTCTTTTAGCCTCCCCTTCCTTGCCTTTTTATAGGGTTATAAGGCAACTTAGTTTTCTAATATAACCCTAAAAAGGGGAGAAAATGGCCACACACGCCACAACAGTGTTGGAAAACATTGCCAGGCTGTGTGGTCTCCTGACTAGCATGGTCCAGCGACAGAGTTGAACATGACCGTGCCAGTTGGCATGACTAGCTTGTGTTGGCCACTGGATCTCACAATTTTGCTCCGTTTGAGCGCCTTGCCTCCAAGTATGGTACATGGCCATGGTAAGGGCCATGGGTAGGCCATGCAAAGTGCTAACATGAGGCTTTCTATTATTCAAATGCATGCAAAAATTGAGATCTTCGTGCCTTGTCAATAAAACATACAAAAGAATAGTCTCCCAAACTAAAAAATATAAAAATGAATGCAAATGATAGAAGTTAATGCAAATGTTCTCATGTAATGTAGGAAATAAATGCAAAATAAGATATAAAATATGGGTACAAATCACACATATCAAATACCCCAAACTTATATCTTTGCTTATTCTCAAGCAAAAACTTGTAGTTAAAAACCCATGTGTGTGAATAAAACATCATCATCCCTACATCTAGCCCTATCAAATAGTATCACTAATGAGCAAAGACACACAAATAGTTTCACTGAGGCCTAATTTGAAAGTTCTCTATGCATAGTGCAAGGTAACTCGATCTTAAATATTAATTTTCAATCCAAGTCATTTCATCATTCCTTCGTTTTCCTAGAGTTTCCCATGCAAGAGGCACTTACCTTCTAATTGTAAGGTTTGTCCCCCAGTAATGCATTGAATTATCCATACAAGATCTCAAAGGAGCGTTCGATGTCGGAGTTAACGAATAGGTACTACCTGATCGTTATTTATTTCTCATTGAGCACACTTATCTACATTGATAGATTTTTTTTTTACTTGAGTGTTTCTCTAGTAACCAAAATGTGTTGGGGTCCCCTAAAGATATTAAGGTATTAGTCCAACAAGATGAATCATAACTTTTTTTTGGATACTTCAATTCTTGAAATTAAGTTTTTTATGTGTAAGTGAAAAGAGGCACTATCTATGTAGATCTATAGTGAAATCTCTCCGACTCATCAATGCTCATGTCCCATTACTACAAGACAAGAAAATATGAATCGCTAAAGATGAGTATGCTTTTCACAAAGACATTAAGTTACATGCTAAGGTTACTTAAAAGAGACAAATAAATGTATGATGAATAAAGCAAATATGATCATGAATATAGAAAATATGATAATGCGAAAAGTAAATAAAGAAATATGATGATGAATAAAGGGAAACTAACTAAACACCCCCTTAGACCTAAAATAAGCATTGTCTTCGATGTGAAAAGAAATCTACCGCGGAGGAGGTGGAAAAGGAGGGAAGTTAGGGTAGTTACCCAATGATGCATGCCAGCGATACATCTCATCCATCTACTGGCGGTACCCCTCCATTGTGCGATAATGTTCCTCGCTTCTCTGAAAGTGCTTCTCTCCTCACCAGTAGTGCTCCTTCTCCCTGTGACAATGCTTTTCCTCATGGTTGAAATAATCATCATCCCTCTGAAAGTACTACTATGCTTTGTCATAACTCCCATCTGAAATGCATTGATACTCAACTACTATGCATTGCACCTCAGCCTCTAAGAGTCTCTCCTCAACCTGCTCCGCTCTAATGGCATCGAGTGTCATCTGGAAGTCTGAAAAGTTATAACTCGAATATCATGCAAAAGATCTAGCAAAAGAATTCTTAGGTGGGGCAGCTCGTGTGGATGGGTAGGATCGGGGCTCCATATCAATGGGTTTAGGAGAGGCGACAATGGGGAAAGCCCAGTTGACACAGTTTTGAATTGCGGTGTGCTCACGGTCCAGTAGCGAGAGTGGGAGTTGGTCCTTAAGGATAAAACTATAGTAGTCACCATTCCTAGAAATCATATGGATAGCAACATAGACTTTAAGGACTATCCTGGTGCTACCCGTGGCTTCCTCAAGTCTGTCTATATCATAATCAAGGGTAAGGGCTATGGATGTGACCAACCTTGGCGAGGTGTTTCACAAAATAAGAATTTGTATCAATATGAACATTATATAACATGGCCAATAAAAATATCAATTCATTTTGTCATACTACCCCGTCACTATCTCCAAGTCCAAATATAGTATATGTCATAACACAGTGAAGGTAACAAAAATAGGGGTTTCAAAAGGAGGCCATTTTTTTCCCTAGAAGCATCATAACGTCTTTCATTTGTAATCTCTACTCAAAAATCATGATCATTAAAATTACGAAGGTCCCTCTTTTCCTTGCCCAATAGCAATTCATAAATAGAATTAAATTGTGCTAAAGTTCAATTATGCTCGTCACTAAATAATCGAAATGTAATTCATCCTTTTGCACATCCTTCCCCCTGCAAGATATTTACCTCAATAGAACTTAGAAATTTTAGGATGATCCTCAAATAAGTAGGATATTTTATCTTCATAAATCGGGTCCATCCTATTCTATCAAGCATATAATCAATATCCTCCCTGAGCTCTAGAGTCGTAAAAATGTTACATTACCATAAGTGCATGGTTATGTTGTCAGTAATATAAAAGATTATCGTATCCCACATGGACTATGGATTAATGCACTAGTGAGTTTGTGAAGCTAGTAGCTAAACTAATCGAGATTGTGAGAAGACTTGTGAACTAGAGAGAGAGTGAGAAAGAGTTTGAGAGAGAGAGAGTCTTGAGAAAGTGTGTGAGGTCTAGGTCTGAGAAGAAAGTGAAGTGAGTTATGAAGGTTGGTTTAGGAAGCAATTCTAGGTTTTCAGTTTCACTATGATGTTAGATAATGTTCCTATAACATGTTTATCTCATAATTCTCCATATTACTCCTATGTAACTAGGGTTAGTTCATATGTCAAGGTCTTTTAACTCTAGAAAATGGGTAAGTGTCGATGCTCTTTGTCACTAAGGGCATAATAGTTCGGTTGAATGAGAATCCATTGTCACTAAGGATCTCCGAATTATCTAGTTTAGTAGCAACCTTAACATAGAAGCATACACCCTAGATCTACATGCACCATTCACATACACATTTCATCAAACATGTAGAAGACACAACACATATAACCTAAGAGGTAACATCTCATAGAAATTGAAAATTGACATATCCATAGTTTATACATCATCAATCACATCATAGATACTCTCTAACCCTAGAATGCAAGAGATCTACTCTTTTTAGAGAAGTAAAGAAAGCACAAAGACAAGTAAAGAAATATTCTAGCCCTATCTAGAGAGAAGATGAAAGAAATGCTTAGTCGGTTGTCGTCTTGGTCTTTGGTGGTGCTCTACTTTCTCGGATAATGGATGGATCAGAGAAAACCACCTCGGATCGCTGGTGAAATCTCTTAAAATGGAGTAGTGATGGACCTTGTGTTCTCCCTAGAAAGGAAGAATAACCTCCTTGAAAAAGGGGTAAAATCACCTTTTATAGGCATGTGGCACAACCCCTATTTTTCTATCACACGACTATGCTTGAGAGGCATGGCCTACTCTTGAGGATGGCTGTACTTGAGGCACGACCGTGCTTGAGAGGCACGACCGTGCTTGAGGATGGTTGGACTGGAGGCACGACCGTGCTTGTGAGGTATGGCCTAGTGTTGATGAAGCACTGCTGGCTAGACATAGTCGTGTCTGGGACACACAGTCGAGCCTGAAGTTCTCCCAGGAATGACACACAACCATGTTTGAGACACACGATCATGCTAGGGCTTTCTTCAGGTGGGAGACATGAGCGTGCCTAGAGTTCCTTCTATTACTGAGGCATGCTTGTGCCTAGGGGGCATGACCAGTGCCTTGGACATGCTTGGGAGGCACAACCATTGCCTTGGCCCTGACTGCTCTTCTTTTTCTGCTTTCTGCTTTCCTCTCTATTTAATCTTTGTTTTGCTCTAAAACACACCCTATCAATGAAAATAAAAAAAAGCAGATCTCCGAACAATGTGGAGTAAAAATCATGATAGCATAATAAAATGAGGTGCGATAATGTAGATCATGTCAATGAAATGTAAGTAGATGTGCAATATGAAGTGTCTAAAAAAATATATAATCTACGCACATCACACCCCCAAACTTAAACCTTTGCTTGTCCTCAAACAAAAACCTACAATTTAGATTCACATGGCAATGAGGTGCATCATAATCCCTAGTGATTAATATTATTCCTATTCCATAGTTTCATTGGTGAGCATAATACAAGGATTTGTTTGAGAATCACCTAAGTAATAGTTCTCCGTGCTCAGTGTAATAAGTGACCTAATATTTCAAGTATCAACTCCCAAGTCTAGTCAAGTCATCATCTAACTGTGTTTCTTATTCTCCCCGCGATACGTACTTAACTACCACATGCATGGTTCATCTTTCTCAACTACACAAGGTCTCAAAC
>JBBUKS010000035.1:10466143-10489939 GCA_038050645.1 Hedychium gardnerianum
TATATTTTAATTTTATTATATATATTTGTAAAAATTTAATTTATTAAAATTATTATTTTTAATTTATTTAATATATTATAATTATAATTATATTTATAAATTATATCACTAATTTTATAAAAAATATATAATAAAATATCAAAAAATTTAATATGCATAAAAAATAAAAATAGTAACAATATTAAATCAAAATATTACTAATAAAAATTTAAAAACACGAGTAATATTAAATTTAATAAATAATTATAAATAAAAATAACATTAATAAAGCACACATTAACTTAAAATTACTTTAATAATATTATAATACTAATAATCAATATTAATAAATTATAATATATGTTGATAATTAAATTATGAATGAGATAAATAGAATATTCTAATGAATATGTTTTTTTTTAGTATGAATGAGTTGGAGTTGAAATTAAATTTGATGTAAAAATTATATTTTTTTAATATAAAAATTATATTATTTTAATATAAAAATTATATTAAATTTAATAATTGTGATTAGAGATGGTCTAAGTTGAAGGTTTATAGTCCGTGTTCTTGGAATGTCTTCTCTTCGTCGACTTTGACTATTGTGTATTGACTTTGAATCATGTTCTCTATTTTTATTATTTTTATAGGGGGTTACTTTTTCATAAAACGCGGTTCGTGAATCGGACCGACTTAACTCTTTGTTCAATTTTAAGTTAATGTGGTATTTACTAAAACCCACGGTCCCAGCTACAAGTTTAATTAATCTAAAAAATTTTAAATCATTTTAAATTAAAATTAATATACTCTTATAAATATTTTCACGGATCTAAATTCAATAGTTTTTTTCACGTAATAATCATAAAATTTCTCTATATTTTTACTCTATCATTTTCTTAATAAATATTTTTTTAGATTATTTTAGTTACCTTAAAATGTAAAATAATTGCATCTCTATGTTGTTCACATGGCTTATGAAATAAATTAATTAACAATACTCATAGCAACAAAAGCATGAGATCTAATTAACAATTAAATTCATATAATTATCGTCTCAATAAATGTTTTCTTAAAAAAAAGTCTCAGTGTATTTCTTGAATTAATGATTAATACCAATGTTTATCCTTAAGATTTTAATTATATACTATAAAAACTAAAAGTATTAAATTAAATATTAGTTTAATTTGTAAGCTTTCCAATTTGCATATTAAAATACCAATGCTTCTCAACTGTGTTTGATTGATTCCACATGCATGCTACTCTTCTTTATTCGAACTTTCATAAACTGTTGGTTAAGAATTGTAATCATCATCACAATAAAATTTTCCTTTCTTGAATGATTAATATTAATTATTGTGAAGAAGATTTTGGTTTGATATGACAATATAATTACTTTTCTCAGAAAAAGAGTTAAAGATGGAAGAGTATAGGACACAATTAAAATCTAGATATATAATGCTGACTCTTGTTTCACCTATTCATCCAATATAAGTGATCATTAGTTACTGCAGCTGATTACGGCCGAGAGCTGACGGCGGAGGCAGGATCCGGCGGCGCCGCAACCGGAATAGCTCCATCCAGCATCTGCACGACCGCTGAGATCGACGGCCTCAAGGCTGGATCCTCCTGTATGCACCAGAGCGCCACCGTAGCGAACCTCTCCGCCCTCCGGCTCCGCCTATCCTCCATATCATCCTCGTCGTCCCTCAGCAGCAGTTCCAGCCTCCCCTCCCTGTAGCAATCGTAGGCCCAATCCACCAAAATCGCCTCCTCCACCTCCTCCTTCTCCATCTCCAGATTCTTCCGGCAGCTCACGATCTCCAGCAACATCACGCCGAAGCTGTACACGTCAACCTTCTTCGTGATCGCCATGCTCTTGAACCACTCCGGCGCCACGTACCCCCTCGTTCCCCGTATCCCCGTGTTGGTCCGCGTCTGGTCCGTCCGGAGCAGCTTCGCGAGGCCGAAGTCGGCGATCCTCGCGACGAGGTTGTCGTCGAGGAGAACGTTCTGTGGCTTGATGTCGCAGTGGATGATCGGGGCGCTGCATTCCTCATGGAGATACATGAGCCCCCTTGCGATCCCGATCGCGATCGAAGCCCTCTGCTCCCACGGCGGCCTCTCGCCGCAGAAGAGGAACTCCTGCAACGACCCTCTGCTCATGTACTCGTATACCAGCAGCCGCTGCGATTCCTCGTGGCAGTAGCCGATCAGCCTCACCAAGTTCTTGTGGTACGTCTTCCCGATCGATCTCACCTCATTGGTGAACTCTTTATCACCGTCGTCGTCGTCGATCATCTTCCGCAGCCTGTCCAATCTCTTCACGGCGACGAGCATCGCACTCCCGCTCGACGACGGCAATTCCCCTTTGTATACGACGCCAAAGGCGCCTCTGCCGAGCTCTTCTTTGAATTCTTTCGTTACCTGCTCGAGCTCCTTGTAGGAGAACGCTCGCAGATTTAGCTCCTCCAAGCTCCTTTGTTTCCCGACACTGTGTGCTGTGTTTCTCCGATGACAAACGAGAACCGCGATGAGCGTTCCGATTAGGATCAGGTTGAGAAAGCCGGAGCTCCCCAGAAGAAACCTTACCACTGCACTCATCGGTCGCTTCCGCTCGACGATCTTTTCAAATGGAGCTGAAATAGAGGAGTTGTCTTTCGGGACTTTGATGAGCGACCGACGGTTGACGTTGCTCCCCGAATGGCCATGCGCCAGCGGCATCTTCTTCTTAAAACACTGCCTTGGGTTATCGCTATCTCCATCCCAATATATTGCTAATGCACAGAAACAGTCCTCCAAGCAGAGATCGCGACACTGGCCTTCATCGAGGTTGGGGTAGTACTCGTAATCGAAGTACAACCAGTCGAGGTCGTCCACCGGATTCATCGTGAAGGAGCTGGGATCATAGAGATTGCAAGTCTGTGTAAAATTTTGCTTGCAGCCTTTGTACTTGTAATCCTGATCGATGAAGGTGTAATGCGGAGGGCACATGCAGTTGATCGGGTTTTGTCGGTTGTCCGACGAGCAATAGCTGTTGTACCCGCAGACACCGCTGCCGGCGTCGTCGAGTATAAGGGCGCTGCAGATATCTTCGGGAACTCTCTCTATCACGTTCCATGTGGATCTTGATGACCCGCCGTCGGCGGAGTTGTTTTTTGGGTAAACGTAATGCCGGAAGACGCCGTCGGGGTCGAGCCTTGCGCGTTGGTAGTAGTTCGACGGGGAGTATTCGGAGTTAGCAAATATGACCAAGATGGTGCCGTTGGCTGTGGCGTTGTAGTATATGCTCCCGTTGGCGTTGTAGACGAGCACGTTGCCGGCGCCAGAGGTGTCATTGGGCCAGTAGGCGCCGTACTGGTTCCCGGTGGGAAGCGCCAAAGGGCAGAGCACGAGCTTTCCATCGTCCTGTTCCATGAGACCGAACCGGCCCTCGGAGAAGTCTGCGTCGGTGAGCTGGGAGCGAAGGGGTGCTTTCGCCGATAGGACCTGGCCGGGGAGCAACGTATCGGTGGGGTGGTCGAAGCTCTGCCACAGGACGCTGGTGGCGTCAGCGAGGACGAGGTTTCCGGTGTCAAGCACGGAGGCGGCGACGGCAGCGTTGTTAGCGCCAGGGGTCCATGTCTCGGTGCCGTTCTCACTGCGGAGGGAGAGACAGCCGTAGCTAGTGAGGCGCACGGTAGCGCCCGATGTTAGCAGAGAGTTGCGATTGGCGGACCATACGACCAGCTGGGGCGACGTTGCAGCGAACCAGACGGCAAGGAGGAAGCGGCTGGAGTCGGCGGGGAAGAAGCCAAAGGCAAAGTCGCCGGAGGGGGAGGACACGGAGTCGAGCGAGCCGCCGGCAGTGAGAACGGTATCGCTAGTGATGCTAGAGTAGCTCTGCCCATCGGAGGTAGAGGCCAAGGCGAGGAAGTGAAGGAAGAGATGGAGAAGACGGAGGCGGAAAGGAGTCGGCATGTTTCCGAACATTATCGGAGAGATGGAGTTGGCTAGTGTGTTATTGACAGAAGTACAAACTGTGTGTTCGATTTTAAGTTAATCAAGTAAGCCCGGTTTCGGTTTAATTATACCGGACCGGTTTATAAAGATCAGCAGAAGTCAATTAGATTGGTTTATTGGACACGGAAATTCATTCTTAAATTGATGAGGAATTGTTTATTTTATTTTATTTTTTAATTATTAGATGATTATTATTTTGTCAAATTTCATAAGTGTCGTGCACAACAATAAGTTGATGAATTAATTTTTCAACCATGAATGATTCGTCACTATACTTAGTCCTGGTCATCTTTGTCCACCGTGTGCCTCATGGCGACGACCACCTCTCCTTCCGTCAAGAGACCATCTTGAGAGTCCTTCTTCTAGATGTTTAACCTTTTATTTTTATTTTTTAAAAAACAATTGTCTTATTCAATGTCAATTTATTCAATGTAACTTTCTACTAAGAAAAACAAAATGAGTAGACTAAAGTATCTCTTCTCTCTCGATCACACTTAGAAATATTTTCGCATGAGAGTGATTTAGGTTGACTTAATTAAATAATTGGTTGACTTGAATCAAAACAATCCTCTGACATTAAAGGGATTATATTGGGGACTCCTTTACTAAAATAGTATACAACAATCTCACTTATTATTAACACTTTTTATTAATTTGATAATATTTCCTCATTTTTTGGGGGGTCTATAATCACATTTAAATTGATGACAAATTTCATATAAAGATATAAAGAGACGATAAATCAAATAAAATAAAATAAGAAGTTGATTATTCAATTCTATAACGATTTCCAAGTCCAAGATGCCAAATCACAAAAGGAATATATATATATATATATAATTCGCCTTGGCCAAGAAGCCAAATTATAAAGGAAAAAAAAGGAGAACCAATTTCCTGGTCTAATTGAACCGGGTTCAGTTGATTACCGCAAAATCGTGACATGCGGATTTAGAGTGTTCATGGAGGCCTTTGGTCTTCGTTGACTTTGACTATAACATTTTATAATTATTATTATTATTTGCTATTTCTTTTCATAAAAAGTGTTTTTTGTTTCTTAAACTCAAACAGATGTTGGCAATTTATTGAACTGTGTACTGACTTTGTTAATATCTAAATTACACATTATAATTTTTAAAAATATTTCTCTCTGCGTATATGTATTTATCTGACACATTTGAGCCGCTAAAACATATTTAAAATTTTAAAATATAAATCATATTACAGTGGATTTTTTAAAAAATATTTCTCTATCTTTATAAAAGTTACAAATTAAATTATGATATAATCAAAACTGAAAAGGCATAATTAGAGAATCCTAAGAATATAATAAATTTTATTTGAATCGAATCTAATAAGTTTAAGGTCATTAGTGACTACTAATGACTCGTAAGTGAATTTTGACTATTGATAATCAAACATTTTTGAATTAACTCAAATAAAGACTAATGCATTCTTAAAAATCTTCTAAATCTTATTATGCATGTCCTCGAATCTTAATTCTACGACCTATATAATAAGTTATGTATTTTTGAAATTTAGATAATTTAATATAATTTTAATATAACTCATTATTAAATTTAGATCTATCTTATTCTCTTAATAATACATCAATGTATTCTTAAAATTCATGCTTAAAATTTTAAAATTGAACCATGTAGTTTTGGCTAAAATTCACCAGTTCAATTGTTCCCAAAGTTCAAAGGAGGTCATTAATTAACAGAGTTATTGATTGCTAAGGTTTAAGGTGATAAAAAATGAAACGTTTGTTCTAGTGCCCTGTCAATTCGTCTCAGGATAAACACGGAAGAGATAAATTACGAGGACTAGTCTAGCTAGTCCGAACAGTTACCAATGTATGAAGAAGGATAGAAACCTGACCACTAGCCAGGATTTGATTCTCAAATCTCATGATGACAACACTCCGTATATTAGTCATCAATTCATCCCAATAAAACTTATCGCTAAGATTCAATTGTGGGAATAAAGGCGAAACGTTCGCCCCCAGCGCCCCCGCCAGTCCGTCCCAGGACCAACACGGAGGAGGTAAATCACGAGGGCTAGTCTAGCCAGCCCGAACAGTGACTAGTGCATAAGGGGGGCAGGAACCTGGCTACTAGCCAGGATTTGACCCCGAGACCTCATTGTGGCAACACCTCATGCACTAGCCAACAGGTCATCCCGTGGGGACCTGTTGGCTAGAAGCTCAATATTCATGATGGATAGTCTAGAAGCTCAATATTCTATGATTATATATTATATTTAAAATTATTTTTTATATAAATATATCATAATAAAAAATTAAATTGAGCGCTGATTAAAAAACCAAAAAATATATATATATTAAAAGATATTGGGGAAAACTTAAATAAAATTATATATATATATTAAAAGACATTGGGGAAAATTAAAAAAAAAATATATATATATATATATTTTTTGAGGCAAACTTAAAAAAAAAATATATATATATTTTGGGGAAAATTAAAAAAACAAAAACAAAATATATATATTAAAAGATAGGACTTTGATAGCCTACGCACCTTATCCTGCACAATCATGTATACTTGTTGAGGTGGTATAATCTTGATCACTGATTATATTACATATATTTTGATCAATGATGTATAAGTGATCATCTCAATAAATGTCCATGATTATACATACAGATTAACAGAAAAAATATTGAAAAATTTTAACAAAACAAACAAATATATATATTATAAAAGATATAGTGTATCAGTGTCCTCAAACATGACTTTCAGCCACTTTCAAGCATAGGAAACTTTAAAAAAAATAATAAAAAAAAATATATATTAAAAGATATTAGGGAAAATTTAAATAATATATATATGTATATATTAAAAGATATTGGAGAAAATTAAAAAAACAAAAAAAAAATATTGGGGAAGATGAACCCGACGTGAATCGAACACGCAACCTTCTGATCTGGAGTCAGACGCGCTACCATTGCGCCACGGATCCATTACTTTCATGAGTGATTATTTATTATTATATAATTAATTTTTATTTAAAACAGATTTTCAAGTGAATCTATTTAGATAACAGACATGCTGTCTTTTAATATATATATATATATTTTGCACTGTAAATTTCGACTCAATATTTTATCTCCAGTTATTTAATAAATAGCAACTCAATTTTCGTTCATCGAAGAACTAACACAGAACAGAAGCTCTGAAGCTGCAGGATGACCATGGAAAATACAGCCAAACTTAGCATGATCTATGCTTGCTGCTCCTCTATTGGATGCATCTTTCTTCATCTTTAAATATGGGTTATAGTGCAATGATAAAACATGATATAATGATAAAGCGCTCAAATGTTTTTTTAAATATTCATAATTCAAATCTCAATTACAATATGCATTACAAAGTATTTTCCCGAAGAAGAATGAAAAATCTTAAACGTTTACTGACAGGATTAGTTTGACTGAAAGTTCAAACATTTGGATTATTAAAAAAAAACTTTGTAGATTTTTTTTAGATTCACTATATTTTTTATATCACATTAAGCACTAGAATTAAGCATTTCTTCAGTAACAGAAATTATACGAGGTAAATGGTTTCATGGAATTAACATAAACTGAGTATATGCTTCCTCCCTCAGCACCATTTCGTTCACAATATATAATATGCAAACATCTATTTCAGACCTTATAGTTTGATTAATTAATTAATCTACGCGTTTGGCTTCAAATTTCAATACGAGGGCACGACGCCGTAGTCATCGTCTGCCATGAGCGCGGCCGCCGCCTCCGAGTAGATCTCCGCCTCCGTTCGCTTCACGAACCTCCCCTTCACCCTCGGCCGGGCCTCCGCGTAGGCCTTCCTCGACGCGTACCGGATCGTCTTCTCGAACCGCCGGCTCTTCCTCTTCTCCCGGTACCGCATCAGCCTCGCTTCCCGCGCCGCTCGCGCCGCCGCCGGATCCCAGTTATTGTGCGAGGGAATGTCTGGAAGCCCCACGGATGTCGCTGCCTGCGACACCTCAGGCACCACCGCCGTCTCCGACGACTCCTGCGCAATGAGCAACTAGTTAATTAATCGCGATGGATTTATAATTTAATCTGATAGAAAATTTTTAAATGCCCCCTTTGAGAGTTTTGGATTAGTCAAAAATGCCCTGTTTAGGCTGTTTGAGTGAGACGATAATTGGAAAATTAGAAAATACGGTGGATTGACTTGAAGAAATAGTGATAAAAACGCTCATCCTAATACCTTCGCTAATTCGTCCCAGGATTAATATGAAAGAAGTAAATCACGAAGGATAATTTATTAATTCGAACAGTGATCAATACATGGAGAGAACGAGAATCTAATTATTAGTCAAAATTTAATATATTATAGTGATAATATCTCATGTAGCTATCAGTTTATTCCGTAAGGATCGATTGACTTGCAGAAATGAAACAATGAAAGGTGGAATCATTTGATAATTCCAAAACATGGCGGGTAGTTTTTGAAAATATCAATAATTTTATGGAGTTTATGCGGAGCAATTGAATTTACGCTGTGACAAAAGGAAAGATCGGGTTCGGGTTTGGATCCGATCACGTTGAGATCCAAACACCAGCCCCCGACGCCGGTGGGCGACAGGAGGCACGCGGCCGGACCCGCTTCCTCATCGACGGAGGCCTTCGGCTTGTCGGCGTAGTCGAGGTCCAGGTAGGCATCGGCATCGGAAAAGAAGAACCTCGGCGGCAGCGCCTCCTGGTGGAGGAGCGAGTCGCCGGCTGCGGTGTCTTCCTGGAGCGTGGAGGTGACAGAGGCGGCGGCGGGGGCAGGGCCGACGAACGGCGGTAGGGGAGGGCGGTGGTGGCGGCGAGCGAGAGGGTTGGCGGCGTGGATGTCGGCGTCGCAGGCGACGCAGAGGGCGGCGGCGTCGGCCTTGCACATGACGGCGGCCGGCGCTCGCTCGCACACCTGGCAGAGCCACGTGCGCTCGTGGCGGGACGCGAGGCCGTTGGCGCCGTGCACGCGCCCGTCGCAGGCGCCGCAGAGAAACGCGGCGTCGGCTAGGCAGTGGAGCACGGCAGGCGAGGCGCCGCAGGAGTCGCAAAACTTGGCAGCCGCCAGGCCGCCACCGCCGCTTCCCTTCTTGGCCGCGCTCGCCATCGCCTTCGCCTTCCTTTCTCCGCCTCTCATTTTACATTGCGTTTTACTTTATATTTTGGGGTTTTGGATCCTGCTAAATCGCTATTGGTCGAGACGCTATCTACTTGATCAAGAACAGCCAATGAGAACAGAACACGTGGCACATAATTCTTTGGTTGATTCTCAAATGATCCAACCTGAGACTTGAATTTTCAACCGTCCTGGAAGTTCTTGTTATTCTCATCTTATCTTTTTGGAAGTACATACACTAGGCCATCAAATTCGATCAGTTCGATTAGAATTTATCGACTATCATTGTCAATCTCTCTCCCAAGTTTTCGTATCGGGTGCTTCTACTGAAGACATAAACATATCAAAATTGTTAAAACATCTCGAATTTGCAAGAAGAAATCTTTAGACAAACTTGAATTTGCTAATAAGTTCAATCTCACCACATCAAGAATAGATTCTTCTAAGTACTTTGCTAACCTGGCTTCTCGAGAGGCTTGACCGAGAATATACGAGTCTTGTTTGGTTGTTCTTCGGCACGCCTGATACTAAATCGTAAGATTCGATACAAATTGTTGTTACCTCATACATCTTGTGGAACTAAACGCAGAATGAAAAACAAATACGTAGCAATTGAGAGATTTATGGACATGTTAGCCATTTTATAAGGCTAAAAGAAAATTGCTTTACAAGGTTTAACAAGAAAAAGAATAACATAATATCCATACAAGGAAGAAAATAGTATATCTATACAAAAGACACCATCTCAGATTCGATAATCGACAAAGGCGATCACCTGTTTGGTATCATAAGATCTCCTGGAAAGAAAACTGCATACTTTAAAAACCAGACAGCAGCCTTCTATAGAACACTAGATATGAATCCAGATAGAGGACACAAGATTTTGCTCACTTTTCTTGTTTCTTCTAAATCTGTCTCCTTTATTTGGGAGCGACATCTCTGTACACATCATTTGGAGGTATATTTGCGCTGCACGGGACGATGTAGGGTAGCATAACCGATTCCCATGGATGCCTGTGATCATCCTCCGAGATGCTTTGTTTCGTAGTAAACACACTAATATATATATATGAGAATAAGATTGCACGAAAGGAGAAGTGTGTACACTTTCCTTCACCATCAAGGATTTTGGATCACTTCGAGTTAATTGCTGCAGCCATTTTCCGCAACGTCTGAGATATCTCAGAAAACGATGGCCTCGATGCGGGATCAGAAGACCAACAAGTTTCCATTAAGGATTTCCATTCAGGATCGCACCAGGTTGGAATTTTAGGTCGTATGCTGTTGTTTACAATGCCACCTACACGAATTCATAAGAATATGTTTGAATCAATACATGATCATCTAAAATCAATACAGTGCTCTTGTTGAAAGTATTAACTATGAAGTATACCTATGATTGAAGCACAACGCATATCCGCATAAGGATCTTCGCCGGTAAGTAGCTCCCACATCACAATTCCATATGAATAAACATCGATCTATGCACGCACAAGCCCAAAAGAAAGAAATTAACAAAAGACAGGAAATATGCAAGGAGATTTGTGTAGCCAAAGATCATGCACAGAATCTAACCTTTTCAGACACCATATTACTTTTTCCGCTTAGAAGCTCCGGTGCCATCCATGGTAAAGTACCCCGAAGACCACCCGATACCAATGTGTGCTGCTTTACTTTTGATAAACCGAGGTCGCCAATCTGGTATGAGATTGATGACAAAGTTATGGGTGAGGAATGTATTGGAATTGTTAGGAATGGATGATTGAATAATTAAAAGCCGAGAAGGCTCCATGTAACATGAATTCAGAAAACCATAAATCGAAGAAGCATTCGACCGCTGTGCTCTAATACTTTTACACATGGACTTCATTTATCTCATAAAAAATTGTACTCGTGTCAGACACCACCACTCTTTACACTGTGAGACATAACTCTACTTTGATGCAACCATAGTCATGAGTTATTGGATGTCCTCGAGATCAATCATGCATAATCGAGCCTGAATTCCAACAAATAACTTGAAACTTACAAATGAATTGAATAGGTACCTTACACACGGGACGATGTGGATCTCTCATATTAACTAACAAATTTTCGCACTTAAGATCAAAATGAACTATATTCTTTTCATGCAAATACTCCATTCCAAATGCAACATCCATTGCTATTATTAGTCGTTTGCGGCGGTCAATAGTCCTGTTTGCAGAAAACAACACATCATAAACTCGTTAAGACTTCTACTTAACTAGCATCATGTAGTGAACAAAGACTTAGTGTACTCAATTTAACTCTGCTAAATTTATTGTTCCATATACCGGTCTTTCTTTTGCAGGAACTGTTTAAGTGATCCATTGACCATGAACTCCGTTACAGTCGCTAAGCAGCCATCAGGGCCATCACGGACTACGCCATAAAATGAAACAATGTTGGGATGATGCAAGCAACTCATTATTAGAGCCTCTTTCCAGAAATCTGCAATCTGCAAACATCAGCAATTGATATTAAAATGAAAGAATGTCGGGATAAAGCAACTTGTTATTAGAGCCTTTTTCCAGAAATCTGCAACTGCAAATATCAGCAATTGGCATTAATCGGAAGAGAATATACAGATGAAAAATTAAGCACAGAAGAATTCTCAATAATAACAAAAAACAGAAAGTAGGCTTCTGAAATTTTGGTAAAAGCCTTAAAAGATTGACTAGTAAGTACATGGGTATACAAAAAAAAACTATGGAAGAAGATTGTACAGGAACAATATGTACTTCCAGTCTAAAAGTTTACAACGTCACAGTAAAATGACAGAAAAAAAAAACTGTCCATCAAAGACATGCTATTATGGTGTGCAACGCTTTCTTTTCTCAAAAAAAAAACACACACACACACACAATGGTTGGTGCCATAGAACTCTATTCATGCTTTAATTGTAAAACGGAAATGATTAGCTTCATTTTTCAAGGTACGACAGAATTCACATAGTATTGATTGAATTGCCTAATAAACTGGAAGTAGAAAATACCCTTTATCCTTGTAAGATTCTCAGGGTTGAAATTTTTCTGACAGTAGTTCGATAGGCAATAATGAGATGCTAGTAGTTTTGATGTACAATAAGCATCAAAAGTTCACAGTGCTGTTTCTCCAGGCAGGAAAAAACTCATAATCAGTGTGAAAACAATCACTCACTAAGCAAAAAATGGATCACACCTCTGTATATTGCAATATTCTTTCTATCTAAAACATTCATATATACTAGCATTGGCACTACATCTAAGGATAAGTTGGCATAGATGAAAGGATGACAAAGATAAAACTCAAAGATGCTCTCTCATAAATGCACAAGTAGAAAATGGCAATTGCAAAAATTAGCAAAGTATTGACAACATAAAAAAGAACATTAGAATTATCTAGTATGATTAATAAATACAAAAAGGAACATTAAGATAAATAAAACGTATAAACTACCAGACGTTCTCTCTCAGATGGCTTCCCTGCAAAGCAGCTCGCTTTTATTCTTTTAATGGCGACATCAGAACCTCTCCATTTTCCATAATAGACTGATCCAAATGTGCCTGCCCCCAGTTGTCGAATCTCTTCCAGGTCATCATTTTTTATAGTCTTAAGAATATCAAGGTTACAGTAAATGATACAATCAGGAAGATTAATAACAAAAAAGAAATGTGATAACAAGAGACCTGTAACCCCTTTGACAAAGCTTCAGCTTCGGCGGTTGTCGGCTCAATTTTACAAAGTTTCTCATTTTCACTATTTCCTTCCAAGTCTGCCTGAACATCTAGATTTGCATTCTGATTCTGCATAAGGAAAAGGGTAATGAAACTAAGCAGATATGAAAAAGTTTGGAGGATGAAGGAACATAAGCATTTTAACTAAACTCAGACCTGCAACCCTTTAGCCGAATCTCCATGTTCAGCTGTCATGGGCAGTTCACTATTTCCTGTTAAGTCAGCTTGAACATCTGCATTGGCATCCTGCAAATAATAGTAAATAGCAATAAGAATAACACTGAGAATAAAGAAGACACACAAAGTGCTGAAAACCAAACTCACTTTTAGTTTGTGTCCACATAATGATTCTTTCTTTCCGGGAGTAGAATCCAATCCAGAATTTGATTGGGCCATGGCCAACACCTCCTCAGCACCTTCCAAAACTGCCTTTTTCACAGAAGCAATCAACTCAGGTAAAAAATTCAAGTTCTCCCCCAGCATGTCCCTGTCTCTATGGGCAACATTACTGTCAGCATCAAGATGCTTGTTTGTGTCTTCTTCCACTTCAGAAAGCTGCAATTCTTTTATGGAAACTTCAAAAAGTTTATGTTTTGGAGAAAGAGTAATATATACATCAGGTTCATTTGAAATCACATGTTGCTTCTCCTGCCCTTCTAAAGTCGTATTGTTTTCGGATGTGGCTTGCATTTGGAGAGCAGGCTTGTGGGCCTCAGTGGCACTAAAATTAGCAGATTCTTTGTCAATTTGGTACAATGGTGATGGCACAAATGGAATTTCTTTAGAAGGAACTTTTACATGTAAACCAGGATAAACTGATGCAAGGGGAGGAATGACATCCTGATCACTGTTGTTTGGATTTGTTCTAGTATCACATTGATCTTCATGATCAGCAGCTGCAAATTCTTCAAAGCTAACCAGCATTTGACAGTTATTCTGGGAAGACAGAGCATTTGGAATTTCGTTATCAACAAGAACATAGGGGAATCTTGGACTTCCCTCTTGCTTATATCTTATAAGAGCTGGGTCTGGACCATTCATTATCATTGAACCAGTAAGCTCGTGTGATGTTCCAGGGTGAACAGGGACCTGTCTATTTCTCCATAAAGATTGGGCTGGGTGCAAATTGTTTAGGCCTTGGTAGGGACTATCTGCTCCATATGCAGAAGGCTGATTCTGATACCGAATAGCAGCATCTTCAAATCCTGGCACATTTGCTCCTGGAATAGCTCCAGTTATATGTTGAGGTACAAAAACTTCGTTTCCAATATTAGCTCCATATTGGATGTAATGTGAATCGTTGTGGCTGATGCAATTGTAAGGGAATGGTTGCTTGTCATTAATGTTCCCGTGTGTAGCATTCATCATATTACCATCAACATATTGTTCGCTTATCCTACCAAGTCCATTTTGATGCATCCTCATATCCTCAACTCTAAGAGTAATATGGTTGTTGTGGATGGCCCATCCGCGTTCACAATTGTGCGAGTCATTAAGCATGGGATGCTGCTCATTATGTTCTTTGACATAGATACCATGCCCCATCTTAAGGTCTCGATTTGGCATATATGAATCTTTGCTACCAAAACAACCAGTGCATAAATTTGGAAAATTCCCTACATATTCATTTATGTTTGACTGTTCTAAGTATGGTAGCCCATGCTTCCAGCGAGTGTCATGGAAATGTGCATCTGGCATGAGACAATGGTTCCTCTGGAAAGCCATACGACAATGCTCACAAAGACTGTTCCCTTCGATCATATTATGAGAATGACCCAAATTAGCCGGAAATCCAGATTTTTCTTGCAAAACTGCTCCCGGAGGCATCCATACATAACTTTCTGCTGTTGATGGACAATGAAGATCATACTTATGCAGCTGGTGACCACCTGTGCGCTGAATGCAATCCTCCAAGATCTTATCACTGACCACCCCAGCTTCATGGTAAAATCTAGCAGGTGATGGTGGAGGTGAGAATTCATGTGGATCATTAGCAGCAAAACATCCTGGAGAGAACAAAGCAGGGCTACGAGGTGTATCCATTTCACCATATCTTTGGCCATGAGACGGAATGGTAAGGTGACACAAATTAACCTGATTGGGAATTCCCCCATCAATGCTCAGATGCCCAAAATAATGCTCAGAAATATCAGGAGGTGATGTGGATTTAACATCAATGAGGTTGTTGATGGCATCGATGTACCTCCGCTCGGCTTTCCGATCATCAGCATCATAATGTGGACCCATGGTGGTTACATCTTGATCAGGACATTGTGAGAAAAGAAAGATCCTCAACCATGTCTGGCCATCACCATTTGCGATGAACTTATCATACTCCTCCATCATGTTCATTACATCCTCATCATTCACAACCGACACCAAGGCATCAAGGTCCTCGTCCGGCTGTTGGTACTTGATTACCGACACCCCATCAAAGAGCTCCTGCACCCGAACCAAGAGATCGTGATGCAAGATGTCACGAGGAACATTCATGATCCGAGTCTCTCCTCCCACATAGCGGAGTCGGCCGTCGAGTGGGCGCGGGAGGATGCTTCCACCAAAGCTGCAAAGGAACTTGACGCGAAGAGAATCATCCACAGCTGCGCTAATCTCCATCTCAGGCAGCAGAGACTGAGAATAGCCAGAGACAAAGCAAGAACAGTCGAAGGATCCGGGTTCCTCTCGATTACACATTAGAGACGGACTACCAGTACCAGATATAGCACGATGCCCGGGAATACGCCTCTATCGCCTCCAAAACGAAGGCTTTCCCACTGAATCGGAGTCGTATGCAAAGACAGCAACACATTCATCAAAAAACACCAAATAAAAACATCAGCATAAAGACAACCACTGCCCTAGTTCTTCCACTTCTGAAAAATCTTACTTTTTTTTTTTGTAAAACTAAAAAACAAACGATTTTGGCACCACGAATCCAATAAAAAAAACCCAACCTTGAAACAAAATTAGCAAACGACAACACCTAATTAAGAGAAACGATACCTCCGATAACGCAGAATTTCCGATCTGAGCCCGATGCTTCCTCCCTCGATCTTGCCCTCTCACATCGAACAACCGACACAGGAAGAAAAAAAAAGACCCCAGAGTTGAGGAATCGGGGCAACTTGGTCCGAAAGCACCAGCGAAAGGAACCAAACTGGGGTTCGAAGGATGATACCTTGGGATTATTCCATCACGAGGGAACCTCCACTCGCCATGCGTGAGACAGAGAGAGGGAAGGAGAAAGAAAGAAGGCTGCGGCTGCCGTTGATGCCGCAGGGGAAAAAGAAGTCGATCCTGCTATTTATCGCCCCCAACGCTATGCTTGCGGCGGGCTCGACGATGACGTCACCACCTATCACTATTCACTAATCATGTTTAAATTGTCGCTTATCGTTTAATTAATCATATGCATAATTTCAATTAGCGAGCATTATTTAGGTTAGGTCTTATCCATAAGATAACCCAGGTAAACGAAGCCAAGTGTAAAATGAATCGAATTGATAAGATGATTATTCAAATTTGATTTAATTTTTTTAATTCAAATTTTATCATAAAAATGATTATTTAATTGTTAGTGAATTTATGATATTATAAATTTATTTATTCATGAGTATTATTCACAAATTTTATCTATCTGTCATATTATTCATAAATAATTTATAATTTTTATTCACATCACTAACCATTTAAATACATGTGTAAGTTTATTTAATTTTATAAAATATTTAAAAAAATTCACGAATATAAATAATTTTTTATCAAATTAAATATCAAACTTTTTAATTAACGAACATTAATTTATTTACCATCCTACTAAATCTTCATCTTATCATTTTTATTAGGGAAAAGAATGAATATTAAGAATGCAAAATGCCTCATTCACCTTCACCTTGGTTATGAACAATGAGGGAGCTAAAACTCGGGTAGGCTAACATGGCTTAGCCCTTACTACTAAATGTTCTTCGTATCTCTAAATATCATAGTTATGATCCCCACAAGTTCATCCTTCTAAAAAAGACATTTATGACCGTTATAATGAATATGATTTTCCGTAATACATCGTTAACGATGCATAATTAGAACATGTCATTAATAATAATTTTTATAACATGCTTAATTATATGCATTATAAATAATATAATATTTATATAATATGATGTATAAAATATGTTGTTAAAATTTAATATTAATAACGCACAGAGCGTGTTATTAATATTTATTAATAATGGTGTATAAAAAATATATTGTCAATATAATTTCACGAAAATTTTTCATCGACTCCGAGATAATAGTACAATTATTAAATCATTCAATAAATAATTAAAAAATTTAAGATTCGAATTTCAACTACGACGTATTATAATTTTTTTTAATAAAAAATAAATTTAAAAATATTAATCGTTTAAATAAATTTTTATTAATATTTTTTAATTTATTTTGATAAAAAATTATCGTGATCGATCACCCCCAAGCTATTTTTTTTGTTTTCCACAGGAGCGTCCCAAAATCTAATATCGCCGCGATACTTTTTTTCATTCGATCGACAAACCCTCGATCCCCAAATCTCATCGCCCTCCTCCCTCTCCCTCCTTTGCTTCTCGTCAATCCACCGCCCTCCTCCTCTTCTCCTCCTCATCGAGCCTCCGCTCATTTTCTCTGCGAGATCTTCGCCTCCTCCAACCCTTCCTTCATTGATCGTGCCCTCGACGACACTGGCGTCCTCGTCTCCTCGCAGGATGTGGAGGCCTTGCTCAAGCTCTCTTACTCCCAGCCGGGTGCCGCCGTCGCCTTCTTTCGTTGGGCGGGATCCCGCTACCTCAGCGACCAACACTTCGTGGTCGACCTCCTCGGCAAGAACCTCCTTTTCGACACCATGTGGAACTCTGTTCGCTCCATGCAATCCGAGGGCCTTCTCTCACTATGCGAAGCTATGGATTGCTCCATCGAGTTGCGGCTTTGTGCCTTGCGTTAAGCCAAACTCAGTATTTTCGCATAAGGGTTGGCTCTATAATCAAGCTCCCGTCTACAAATTATTTCAAAGCCCTAATTCTTTAGGACTCTAAATGCGAGGGCAAACTATCAAGTCCCACATTTAGGAGACATGTGATTCACATTGCCGTACCTGAGATTTCTGTGGCTTGAATAGATTATCAAAAAAAAAGAAAGTATTTTCTTATAATATTTTACTATTATTTTAATTAAAAAAATATTTTATTAATCATTCATAATTTTTTATCTAATATAGATCTATTTTTAATTTTCTATTTAAGGATTTTTGGTAGGATCGCATGATTTTACGATCTGATCTTGACCGATTCGATCTTTATCTCAAATGGATCCTGCATAGGATCATGATTCTACAAATTATTGTTGAACAACAAGTAATAATTTGAATAAGGGGCGGGAGAAGGCCGAAGGGATGGTTATAAATAATTGTTACTGATGTGAAAAGAGAAATTGTTATTATGAAGAGAGAAAATAAAAATTTAATGTTCTTACCGCTTGCTATTAGTGTATAGAAAATGAAAAAATTGGTTGATTGAAAAAAGAAAAAAAATAACATTGTTATTATCGTCGAAGAAGAATATAACAGAGGAAAAAAAAAAGAAAATAAAGGGAAAAGAAAATTAAAGGAAAAGAAATCGGCGTAATAAGGTTGTGGGTTATTTTGTGAGGAGAGAAAAGAAAGAAAAAGATTTTTTTAAAAAAATATATTTTAATTAATTTTAAATCGACTAAATTAATTTAACTCATGAACTTGGTTCGGACATAACTTAATCAAATTAAGTCAAAATCAACTCCGGTTTGAACCAATATAATTCTTATTTTCATACCTACTTGATGGATTTAGATCGGATCCAATTCGATTTAAATTCTATATTTTCATTTCGTACTCGATGATTCAATTCATTTATTTAATTTAAAATTTAAAATTTAATATAATTTAAAGTAAATTAAGAATTTTAAATTTATCATACTAATATAAATGATGGATTAATTTTTGGACCTCTTCAAAAAATGAGCCTGAGGCGGCCGCCTCTTGGGCTTCATCTCAGGTCCGACCCTGGTGATTCAGATATCAGGTCTTTTGTTGAAATTCTGCGGAGGTAAAAAAAGATAAGTATCTTAAATGATAGAAGAGTCGAATAAAACTATTTATTACTATTATTATTATTATCATTATCTTTATCTTTAGATTTATGATATGAAAGGTTTTTGACCTGGATTACTTATGTTAAGAATATTATTAGTAAATATCAAGGGCTTCTTGAATGGTTTATTACAAAATCAAGGTTTGTTGCAATTGCAGGATATATGGATGTCCTAGGACACTTTAGCTTATGAATTTTTTCCTTTAATCCTTTTGAAAATCTGTTGTGTTCATTCTTCACTCATTCTAGTTGCAGCCAAGGATGGCAAAGTTGCAAATTGATATAATTTGTCATCTTTGGTGTGGTCAAATTGGGAAATCTTGAATGTTGTCAAGATCTGTTTGTTTCTTGAATTTGATACACATTTATTAGCTTGAAGTATTTCAATTTGGCATCAGATATGACTGCTATCCAAATATAATTACAGTCTGTTCCAAGCATGAACAGTATTCATGTCCAACCAGGATTTTGAATGTTGTCTTAGAACCTTGAGTTTGTGTGGACAATTTGGATGCCTCCAGTTAGCCATTGAGATGTTTCTACTGGATTTGGTATTTTGTAGTTTGTTAATGTATTTAGTGTTAGGTTGATCCCATTGTATAGCATCAGCATATTTCTAAAATAATCAAATAGCAAATATAACATTTGAATACAATTCTGTTATTATCCTTTCACTATGACTACAAAGAGATGAAATCTTCAATGCACATATTTTCTAATTCTTGCACTATCATCTATATTTTATTTTAGTTATCCATTTGACATTTTCAATGCACATATTTAAGTTTTGTGGGTAGTTCTATTTTTTTAACTAAATATTTAATATTTCTATTTTACTGATTTTGTATATTTTGCAGGCTTGCCGTGTTGAGTATATCATTTTAGAGAGGGATAACTTTTCAGTGTTCTTAGTTACCTATCAGGTGATTATATATTTATTTGCTTCTATTTGCATTTGTTAATTGTGAATGTGGTATATGTAAGTATTCGAGATAGTTTTAATATGATAAATCGAGTTAAGTTAGATCATGTGTATTTTGATCCTTGTGTCTAAGTGTATAGTAACTTAGGAATACTAGAAGTCGAGCAGAAGACACAGCGGACGAGAAGGATGACACAAGAAGCGAGTCAACGAGCTTGATGCATCCGAGGGACGAGAAGTTGTTGAAGAGTATACCGGTGGAACGAGAAAAACGCGGTCTGAGAGACACAAGACGAGAAGGACGCAGTCCGAGGGACAAGAAGCCGGGGAGGAAGTATGCTTGAGGAGAAGATCGAAGTTGAGTTCCGGTGAACTCAACTTCGGACGACTAGAGATCACTCAAGTGATTGGAAGGACTGGAGGCGTCCAGGAGCAACTGGAGACGCCTCACCAGCCAGGCGATAGAGGCACCTCAAGTGTCCCCATCGAATGGAGGCGTCTCAAGTGCCCTCATCGAATGAAGGCGCCTCAAGCACCCAAATATTGGAAGTGCTCCTAATGTTCGGAGGCATCTCACCCGTAAGTTGAATGGAGGTGTCCTGATCGCCAAGAAGACTCGTTGCAGCGGATAAGGATCTGGAAGTCACATCAGGTCAACCGAGGCGCTCTCAATACTTGGAGGCACTTCCAACGCTGCCAGATCAGCAATGGATTAGTTTCAATCAATTGGATGCACTCCTAAACAATAAAGGCGGCTTCATGACTGCCACGTTAGCAAAATGATCACTTCGATCATTTTGTTATAAATAGAGGTCGTGTTCTCTAATTTTACATAATATATTTGTTTTAACTATTTTAGTTTTCTACAATCATGTATGTTTAACTCTGTAAGAGGTTTTTTTAATCTCCGACGCTTGTTCGAGTTTTTGTAGTAGAGTTTTTTAATTTATTTTAGATTAACCATCACTGTAATCAAATAAATTCGGATTTTTTTTTTATTTACGTATTTTTTTTATTTAGTTAGTATATGTTCTTATTTAATAAGAGATAAAAAAATTTATTTATAAATTATTCACTCCTACAGTATGTTCACCTTTTGACTAAATAAATAGTTAAATGCTAGCGCCTTTTATTGAAAGAATCAGACGCTCCTAGTGATAGCACAGGACATTCACAAGATGTTAGTGGTAGAGCTCAACAAAACAATCAAACACACCACCTGTTACGTTAGTCAATCAACCCTTTCAAGTGCAACTCGCTTCACCAGCCGCACTACAACCAAAATGGTAGAATTTTCATTCTGTTTAATTTTTTCTAAGTTTAGTTCTTTTATGCCTTTCTATTGACTCATTTTTCTGTGCTTTAGGACATTTCTGATTCTACGAGGACCTTATCAAATTATATCAATCGCATGGAGTTAATACTACAAAACAGTGGTGATTTCTTTTTCCTTCTAAAAGTGGAATAGAGTACCTACTTTTTGTTAGAATTATAAAGTTGTAAATAAAATTTTACATTAAAAATATATTGAAAAGATCATGAGTTTATAAAAAAATAATCTTTCCATTGATATGAGGTCTTTTGGGTAAAATCTAAAAATAAAATTATGAAAATTTAGACCTAAAGTGGATAATATTATATTATTGTGGAGATATCTAAATTTCTTCGATCCTGACAATTGGTGTCAGAGCTCAGACTGTCAGAAAGGTCTAACCACCGACTGTGCACAAAAGCTATAATCTAATTGAGTCTTAGTTGTTGCTAGGTAAGAAAATCCTAGTAGGTCCGGTGAATCTAGGGATAGAAAGACCTGGTAGGTCGAGGATCAGATAGAGAGTCATGTGGTACTTCGTTTGAGGGAGGATTGTTGGGGTTGCAAATAAAGTTTCACATAACATATGAGAAAGATCGTGGGCTTATAAGGGAAATATCTCTCCATTGGTATGAGATATTTTGGGTAAAATCTAAAAATAAAATCATGAGGGCTTAGGCCTAAAGTGGATAATATCATATTATTGTGAAGATATCTAAATTCCTTTGGTCTTAACATGATCTAAGCAAGAACCCCAAATATTTTAGAAATATGTCTAGAAAAAGAAATATCCAATGCAATAATGAAAAATCAAGGATAAATATCGAGGTTGAAAATCAAGTTTTGCGATCAAAACTTAAAAAATTAGAGAAGACTCTTAGGAGAATGGAAAATGTGCTTAAGGGTTAAAAGAACAAAACCTAAGTTTAGGAAGACAAGAAATATTCAAGGACAAGAAATATTTGAGATACAAACTTAAAGTCAAGGAGAATGTGTCATCATACCATAGAATTTCATATAACTATGGAGCTAACTCTAGGTCTAGGAGTCAAGTCAACGTTACAAGGAAAGTTATCCCTAGTGAGTATCTAATGCACCTAAGGAGCACCAATAGATTTTGGATTCGTAAGAATATGTTCTCTACACTCTAGATAGGTATAAGGTATGTCAACCCTAATTAGAAGGATAATTAACTTAACCATGGTAAAATTGATATTTTAGGACATTTTCAAGATATTATGATATCTTTAAAAATGAAAAATTAATTTTTACTCTTTAAGAGTAAAATATGCTAATAAAATTTGAGGTTTTGAGATTAATCAAATTGACATAAATAAGATAGAATTCAAAGAAATATCAAGTTAGGATTTTGACATTTACTAAGTAGATGGGAGCAACTTATGCTTATTTTGGCATAGCAATTAAGGATGAAACTTAGATGAAAATCTAAGTATTTTCTTTGTACTATAATTGTCATATTTTGTGTGTTCTATCATATATCATGTCATCATTTTACACACTTATCTTGACATAATATTATAGTATTAGTCTTTGATACATGTCATATCATACATGCATCATTATTTATGATAATCTTTCTTTTGAAAGTATGAATTATGATGTATGGCATACTCATTGTCATGTATTATTTTGAATTCTTTGAAATTAAGGACAAAGGCATAAATTGACATCTTAGGTAGGATGATCAAAGTTAAAATGCCTAAATAAAGATGCATGATTCCTTAGTTTAGGGAAAATTCGTTTATACATTTCACAATAACTTTAGGATGATTTGTATATGTATTGACACATTAGATACAAGTGAGATGTTAAAAAGATGAACAGAACTCAAGATGTTAATTTAGTACATTTTTTTGAGTTTTAGTTTCATCAAATTGTATTGATTATGTGAAGTTCAATCATGGAAAAAGTTAATGTATAAGTCATGTGCATTTAGCCCAAAGATCATGGTTAAAAATTAAATATTAAAGTTTTTAATAGTTTCTAATTTTGTATTATTCTTTACAAATGAAATATATTTTCATAGAAAATTATTTTTTCCTGATAGTATATGACATAAGTAATGTCTATATATTGTTGGATCGGAAGAGGGGGGGTGAATTACGATTTTAAAAATAGCTTCGAAAAGATCGGAGTTTAGCGCAGCGGAAAGTACAAAAATGAAAGCAATGCAAAAATAAGAGAACACGAGATTTTACTTGGTTCGGAATCTTCGTCGATTCCTACTCCAAGGCCCGTACCCGTGTGAGTACTTTCGTTGGGCAATTCACTATAGCTCGAATTCGGTTACAGATTTAAATTACAGTAAGTGAAACAGAAATTGAACTACAAAAGTTACCAACGACTAAAGAATCTCGGACTTTGAGCTTTGGAGTCGTCGGAGCAGCTTTGCAGCGTTGAAGCGTTCCAAGGTCGTGGATGCAGAGGAATGATCGCAGAAGTTCAGACTTTTCGAATTGATGATTTGAGTCTCGAATGCTCCTCCTTTTATAGAGTTGGTGAAGCTCATCTGATCCACTGAGTTCGG
>JBBUKS010000035.1:10492773-10505916 GCA_038050645.1 Hedychium gardnerianum
TGTTCGCTTTAGTAGCTAGAGCTACTTCATCCTGTCTTCCCATGAGATATGTAGTAGAATGTTCTCCTACAGACAGTGACTATTTACTATCATGACTACCCACGAGACCCGTCCGTGGTAGAGCATTCTCCCTATAGCCAGTGCTTGTTATATGTTTGTTATGCATTTGTTTGTGCTGGATCTAGATGTACTGTATGTACTCCTGATTTATTGGTTATACCTATTTGAGCAGGTATTAGTGGAGGTTATGCTTTTAGTTAGCAAATGATTTCATTGGTGCTCTTACTATTGTAGTAAGTAATACTACCTGATACTGCTCCCTTTGACTCTTTACACTAGGTACATGCACTATCTTCTTATATCCACTTGAGTATTTTGTACTTACTACCCCTTGTTTTTCTTTGACTTCTAGGTTAATAGGTAGAGGGTGTGTCATGTTGCTCAGAGGTCCTGGATCTCGGTCCCATGTCATTTCAAGATAGTCATTTTTTTTTGCTTCACGGTTTGATTTTTTAGTTGATTTTCTTTAGTATATGTTATTTGATATTTGTCTCTGTCTCGTTGTTTTCCTCTTTTATATTTTAAAAGAAATTATAAATTCATGCATGCATGCAAATCCTTTACTTTTACCTATATAAATATATATATCTTGATTTTCTTTCTTTATCTTTGTAATATTGGTTGTGTATCATGTTGTATCTTATATTGTCACTAGGGGTATCATCTGATTTAGCAGACAATTATACCCTCAGGGCATGATTATTTTATTGGTATCGGAGCCTAGGTTGCGAGGCCAATTTATGAGTTTTCACATTTTGAAAATTTCATTTTATTTGATTTAATTTTGACTTCTCGAGTGTTGGGACACCAAGCAAGCCGAAGGATATCTCTGAGCTATAGGAAAGTGGTATGTCTATAGTTATTTCTATACCTTTCTTTTATTATCTGGTACTTGTTTACTTAGTCATAATAGGAAATGACACTTAGTGAAATGACTCTTACACATGGTCGTGAACGTGAACGTGTTGGACCTTGAAAACTACCCGTTGATACTTAGGGACCCGACCATTATGCAGAGAATATAGATTCTTCTAAAGCGTGGATTGATACTAAGTCAAAAAGTGGGGGTCGAGCTTGTTAACCACTTACTGGAGATCAAGGCGCACAATCTCAAGTAGCACCAACAATCATGCACGCATCTACCACAACCATTGGGTAAGGGACAAGGCATGTATACCAATACTAGTCCCATTAATAGAGGATCGGTGTTCTCTATTCCATAGGAGATTTTGACCCATGAATTGCTAGTACCTGATTAGATAACCTCAAACATATATTTGGGTGTATGACCTGCAATGATGCATAGATGGTGAAGCTAGCTGTTTATTACTTATGAGACCATGCCACCATGTGGCAGAAGATTGCAGAAGACGACCTTCGAGGAGAAAAACGTCAATTGGCGATGGTTTTGAAAGGATTTGCAATGATAGTTTTCGCTACTTTGTGTAGTTCACCTTTAGGAGTTCCTGAATCCTAAGTTGGGCGATTGTAGCGTAATGGATTATAAGGCGGAGTTTAGTTAACTCGTTGAATGTTGCCCCTACCTGGTAGCGCAAGACTTTGACCGCATGTTTGCATTCACTCAAGGTCTTGAAGCTTAGATTCGAATCAAAATGTCCGGACTCTTTGTCGGCACTTGTTGGAGAAGCAGTAAACCCAACGTTTATGGGTAAGATTTGTAGAGTTCCGACAACATGATCATGTAGATTAACTATAATGATACCATCAAGGGAAGTATTGACTTCCAGACAAGAAGTTAAGGGTTGCCCTTTGACTTTGGCATTCATACCTTAGCCATAAATCTACAAGCATTGGGAATGGTGGAGTTTGACATCAGTCTAGGCATGGATTGGTTGGTCACTTATCATGCAACCGTTGATTGTCGAGCTAGGATAATAACTTCCAACCTCTTGACCAATCTTCTTGGAGATTCGTCGAGACTAATGATGAAGGAATATTTTGTTTCGACATTATAAGTCAAGTAATTACTATCTCTTGGATGTCAGGGATATCCACTATCATCGAGGAGATCTATGAGGATAATACATCACCCCTCTCGGACTTTTGCATCATATGAAAATACCCTAACATATTTTCGGACATACTTTCAAGGATGACTCTAATATCAAAGACCCCAGATCACATGATACTAAAGGAACTCGAAGATCTGAAGCCACGGTTACATAAAGATCATAGTTTTCTTAGATCAGCTGGTTACTATTGAAGGTATGTAGAAGGTTTTCTGACCAAGAAAGGAGTGAAGTTTGCATGGACAGAGGCTTGTGAATCAAGTTTCTAGAAACTTAAATAGAAACTAATAGGTGCATCGGTCTTAGTGATTCCTTCCCGTGAAGATGAGTTTGTCTACACACAGACACATTGTTGCAAGGATTGGGTGCAGTCCTGATGCAGGTTGACTATGTAGTATTTTATGTCTCACGCCAGTTGAAGGACCCTAAGAAGAATTACCCGATCCAACACTTGAAAATTTTTGACCATCATCTTTGTTCATAAGAATATGGATTTGAGGGGAGAAAACAACGAAGACCAAAAATGGTGATACATGTGGCTATGATGGCTTAGTCGCCCTTAACCGAAGGGATCTAGGAGGCACGAGTTAATAATCAACACCCCCATAGCCTTAAGTAGCGGATTGGACTCGAGATGATCGACAGAGTTTTCACGCGACAAAGGTGGGACTCTCTGATTTCAAAGAAGACTATGTGTTTCCGAGACAGATCCAATTAAAGAGGACTTACTACGGGAAGCACATCGATCATGAGTCATAGTTTATTCGGGAGGTACTTGTATGTATCAAGACCTAAAACACTCCAACTGGCAGAATAGTAGGAAGGGCATTGTGAACTCATAGCTCGATGCTTGATGAGTCAATAAGTGAAGACAGATTGTCAAAAGCTAATAGCACTACTCTACGGAAGGGGCATGACGCGATTTGGGTGATCATTCACTTATTAACCAAGTCTGTCCATTTTCCATCGATTCATAGTACTGACTTTTTAGAGCGCTTGGTAGAGTTTCTGACGAGCCATGGGTGCAAAATTTCATTTTAGTGCAGTACTTCAGACAGATAGACAGACAGAGTGCACTATTCAGACATCGAAGGATCTACTACAAGCATGCGATATGGACTACAAAGGTAACTTGGAAGACTTTTTACATCTAGTGGATTGTTCCACAACTTAGCTAGACAATAGTGTGAGAGTAGCGGAAGTACGGTGGACTCATAACCCATAGAGTAGTGATTATCTACTTTAGAGGTAGAGCACCATGTAGTTTTACATAGGAACTTACTTTAGTCTCTGACAATTAAAGAGTTTTCAAGATACTATAATGGATTAACATAGTAACATATTGTCTAAGGTTACTCTTAAACGAGGACATCTTAGTGTTACACTTTAAGTAGAAATTTGGGGACCAAATTTTTATTAGTGAGGAAAAATGTAATATATCCAAAAAAATAGATAAATATTTATATAATCAAATATATATATATATATATATTAAAAATCAAGATGATAAAATTTGACATAATTAAATTTAATTAGGGATATAATAATAAAATAATTAATAAATAATAAGGAAATAAAATTATAGGAATTTATTAGAATTTTTGGAATTTAAAAATGAATTGTTGGTTATGTTTTAATGGGATAAATGGATTAGGGGTTTGGAAAGCCAATTAAAAATATCCATTTAAGTGAGAGTTGATTGATTCAATCAACCTAAAGTTTAATTAAAAATCCCTATGTTTTTATTTCTTTCCCTCTCACACTCGCTTGCTGCCTCTTCTCCGCGCGCACCATGAGACCCGTCCCCATGCTACGCGCTGGCGCCGCTTCCTGGTCATCTTTCCACCGGCAGTGAGAGCGACGTCGAGCATTCTACCATCGTTGCCCATCCGCATGCTTACCTTCGTTGTAGAGCAGCAGCTGCGGGCTACTGCAAAGCTGCCACGGGCAACTACAACCCCGACGACCGTCACCTCCTGCCTTTCGGTTGTGTCATCTCGTGCAGGCAGTAACCCTTGGGTTTGATTTCCTGACACCTTCACCAACGTCCCTAATTCCTTCGACGCCATGCTTCCCCACATTTATCCATATGTTGTCGGCCTCCATTCGTGAGACTCATGAGCTTCCATCGACCACTGCCTTGCTTCCATCGACCACCGATCATCGTCCACCATCGACAAGAGCGAGCCGTTGTCGGAGAAGAAAGAAGAAGGTAAGAGTAGATTACTCGAATTATTGATTGGTTGAGATAAGTTTGGTAATGGATGTTGATTAATTGGAATTAACTAGTTAAGTAAGGTTATTATCTAATGAAAGTTGTCAATTTGTAAGTAAGATTAGTTAATTAAGTTGTGATAAGATAATTAATTGAATTGTGATTAATGTTGTTAAATAACTACGGGTTGTTTAATAAGATTGGTTGATTAATTGATTAATTAATAGTTAATAATAGCTTAATTGATTTAAATATAAGTTGATTATTATTAGATTAACAGGTTAATTAATTTAATTAATTAATTGATTATTTAGCTTTTAGAGAAATTAATGGTTTGACTTAATTAATTAATAATTGATTAATGGTTAATTAACTCACTTAATGTTAATTGAATTATTAAATGGATATTTGATTAATTAACTTAGTTAGTTAACTGAATGGGTAATAGGATTACTCTAATACTTAAATTAACCTCATATCCTGTACTTGTAGGATCCGAGCTCAAGACTTACTCTTCGACTTGAAGACAACTATAATATGTTATAATGAGGTGGGTAGTTCTTGCTTGACTTTATAGTTCCTTTGATCTTAGTGCATAAATTTGTATTTCATATGTTGTAGTTACTTACGCTACTTGACTTCACTCTATGTTATTTCTTGAGTTGATATTTATTTGCTTGTAGTTGTTTTAATCTAGTTTGATATCTATGTAGTCTCCTTTGTTATTCATTTCTATATTGTTTGGGTGCATATGATATTACCAGACGATAGTATAGTTATAGATTTATGCTCGTGCATTTATACCATAGTATAATCACTTACTTAGGCTCATGCCTATATGTTAGTGATACTAAATCATAATGTAGGATATTGAGTATTGTACTAAGCCCCTGATTGTTATTTAGGCTCGTGTCTATATGCTAGTAAGACTATACCGTAATATAGGGTATCGAGTATCCTGACGACCTTGTTTGTTATTTAGGTTGGTGCTTATACATTAGTAAGACAATATCATATTGTAGTATAGTTGAGATATTTTGACTAAGCCTTGTTGGCTATTAGGCTCATGCCTATATATTAGTAAAATCATACCGTATAATAGGATATTGAGTATTCTACTAAGCCCTATTTGTTATTTAGGCTTATGCTTATACGTTGGTAAGATCGTACTGTAGTGTAGGATAACGAGTATCCTACCAGAACTATGTCAATTATTTAGACTCATGCCTATACGTCATTGAAATCAGAGCATAGTGGAGCTTGTAATGACTATTAGGCTCATGCCTATACATTAGTAAAATTATACCATAGAATAGGATATTGAGTATCCTACTAAGCCCTATTTGTTATCAGGCTAATGCTTATATACGTTGGTAAGACTGTACGTACCATAGTGTAGGATAACGAGTATCCTACTAGAACCATGTCAGTTATTTAGGCTCGTGCCTATACATTAGTGAAATCAAACCTTAGTGGAGCTTGTAGAGCTCTACTATTGGATATGATTGTATTACAGTTGCATAGAGATTATCTACTCCTGTAGATGTGATTGTTTACTGTTTAATTATCATTGCATTATATATGTCTTGTCGACCATTGTCTCTCATTCATGGTTGAGAGAGTCTTTAATGACTGTTAGTATTTGCTATCGACTATTGTCTCTCATTCGTTGTTGAGAGAGTCGTCAACGATTGTTAGTATTTCCTATTGATTATTATCTCTCATTCATAGTTGTTGAGAGAGTTGTCAGTGTCGTTAGTATTTCATGTCGATTATTGTCTCTCATTCATTGTTGAGAGAGTTGTTAGTGATCGTTAGTATATCATGCTGACTATTGTCTCTCATTCGTGGTTGAGAGAGTCATTAGTGATTGTGATATATTTTGACTACCCACTCGATCACTCAAAGTAGTGGTAGCTAGAGTTGTGTGTAGTGACTATTTATTCGGTCACTCAATGTAGTGGTAGCTAGAGTTGAGTACAGTCAGTAGTTAGATAGCTACTTATCATGTTCTCCCACGCGGCCACTCAGAGTAGTTGTAACTGGAGTTGTGTGCCGACAGTGACTATTGCATATGCTTGTGATATGTCTTTTGCATACTTGTTATATGCTGTTATATGTTGCTCATGTTGTTGCGAGTAGTGCCGTTGTTAATCTTTTTACTTACTGTTGTTCATGGTATTACACTCGGCTGATTAGGTTAGTATATGTAGGTTGATTATGCTCTTACTCTTATCGTGGTTGATAGATATCCTTTGATCTCCTTACACTTAGTTCATGCACTATCTTTCTTATTCGCTGAATATTATGTACTCGCTACTCCTTACTTTTCCTTTCATTTCCAGGTTAGCAGTTAGAGGATATGTCGTATTGCTCAGAGGTCCTGATTGTCTGGTCCCATGATTCTTCGAGATGTGTCATTTTATGTTCGTCGCTACAGTTCCATTTTCTGTTTGATTTTCTTTAGTATATGTTATTTGATATTTGTCTCTATCTCGTTATTTACCTCTTTTATATTTTAAAAGAAATTTTAAAGTCATGCATCCATGCAAATCCTTTACTTTTACCTATATAAATATATATATCTTGATTTTTTTTCTTTATCTTTGCGATATTAGTTGTGTATCATGCTGAATCTTATATTATCACTAGGGGGTACTGTCCGATTTGACGGACAATTATACCATTGGGATGTGACAAAATGTGACATTAGTGGTTTTTTCAACTTTTAGTGTTGACTTATTATATACCCTATAAGCTTTACTATTAGATGAATATCTTAGAATTATTTTTTTTTGAGTTTTTGAGGTAAATTTTCCATGATAGTCCTTCATATTTAAAATATGTACGTTACAATCAAATATTCATAAATATTTTATATTGGGTATTTTGTTAAAATAAATTTCATAAGGTGTTTTATTTTGTAATTTATTAATTATAATTCTATTTTGAATATAACATGTTGTATTAATAGTTTCAACTCAAAAGTAGTTAGGTAGGTTGTATTCATTTAGCATTGATCTAGCTGTCTCTTGTAAGGTTCTATTTTTTCTTTCTACTATTCCATTTTATTGGGGTATTTTAGGGCATAAGAATTCGTTATGGTATTCATTTTCTAGGCACAAGTTTGTTAACCTATGATTTTTAAATTCTTCACCATTATCACTTCTATTTTTTTATTTATTTTCAAGTCTTTTTAATTTTCTATTTATTTGCAAAAATTATTAAATATTTCAAAGGTTTCATTTTTATGTTTTAAGAATTTTATCCAAGTATATTTAGAGTAATCGTCAATTATAACTAAGTAATATAAGTTATCATTAATTGACTTAACTCCATGAGAATTAAATAAATCTAGATGTAGTAGTTCAAGTATGGTATTAGTTCAACCTTGGTTAGTTTGTTTATATATTGACTTAGTTTGTTTTCCTTGTTGATAAGCATAGTTTCTATCATCTAGATTTTTTAGTGTTGGTAATCTAATCCAACTTTGTTTACTTTTAGTATGCTTCTAAAATGGGTGTAGGCTAGTTTCCTATATCACAACTATGTTTCCTCTTGTAAAGTGATACTCAAACGAGGACCTAGGTAGGTTTATTGAGTAAAATGTTGTTTGGTCTAAATCCTTTAAGCATTATTTTAGGAATTCAATGTGATTTATTAAACACTCAGAAGACAAGAATTTAACTACAAATCCATCATCACATAGTTGACTTATGCTAAGGAGATTGAAGTCAAAAAATTTTAACAAGTAAAACATTTTTAATTAAAATTTTTGACTTTAACTTGATGTTACCTGATCTAATTACTATAAGTTTGTCATTATTTCTAAAAGTTATTGATCCTAGTTTCTTGAATTTTAGATTTGTGAATTTGTGTTGATCTCCAGTCATATGTTTGGAACATCCACTATCTAATATCCATTGGTCTATACTTTTGGGTTCTTACAAATAAAGTCGAAATTTTGACTAAAGTGTTGGTTTAGTGGGGTTTAACTTAATTTACCTTATTCATCTCACCCTTTCTAAGTTAACAATCAAGGTAGCATTAATGTGATTGTGAGATGATTTTTAATTTCACTTGGTTAAACGTAGTTTTGATTTTGAAAAAGGTTTATTAACCCTTTTTTTAGATTCAAACTTAACTTTGGGTTCATCAATAAGGAGTTTTCAGAGTAAGCTTCTAGGTTGAGGTGAGTTATAAAGGAAATCATTAAAGTAATCACGTGTCTAAGATAAATCTTTCCCAAAATAATCAACCCAAAGAACTTAATACTAAGTTTTGGTCTAATTAACTCATGTTTGACAGGAGTAGCTTCAACTAGATCCAATAAGTCTAGTGCATCAAGTACAACACATATGATTCAACCTCGACATGCATTCGATAAAACTTCCTTAGCCTATTATCATCCCAATCTATTATGATGCTAGGTTGTCAATGTTAATAATACCTTTTATCTAATTGTTCTAAATTAAGCAAAAAAGTAAAACATGCATAAAGAAAGCAGTAAATCAAACAATCATGCAATTTTAATATGAAAGAATAATCTTTCTATTGGCTCCCCCTGAATCATAACTTAGATATGGACTATCTAGGTAATGAATTTGATCATTGGGGATCCAATACAGATTTGGTTCAATTTTGTTAACTAAACATGCTTTGGGGACCCATGTTTGGACTTGGTTTCTAACATTTTGATTAACCAAAGACAAGTATGATTTGTTTGTTGTGTTAGCTTTGTATCCGAGTCTAAATTTATTGTACATAGCTCGTTGAGACCCAAGTATCATATTCAAATACTTGGTGCCTAAGTTGAACTTTTCCAATGATCCTTTGAGTCCCTCTACTTGATTTTTCAAGATGAAATTTTCTTCTTCAAGTCTTGCAATTTGAGTTGAGTTTCCATCTTGAACATGATTAGTTGAGGATTCAAGTTGACTTGTTCCCTAAGGTTTTTGACTTCCTTAAGGATCAAATTAACCTGATCCAATGATTTAGCTAATCTCCTAGTTAGGCATGCAATAATTCTAATCAATTTATTTTCTAGGGGAGAAGTTACCATATCTTGATCTTCTGAACCGGATACAAATTTGTGGCTCGACTCGGACTTGCACTCAAACTCGGATTCGGACTTGGCTCCTTGGCTTGATTCCATCCAGGACTCAGATTCAGATTCGGTTCTTGCCATAAGTGCTATGAAGTATGTTTGCTTTGGTTCTTCCACATTCGACTTCTCCGAGGATGATTCATATCAAGTTGTCTTTAGAGCCTTCTTCCTTCTTGATTTCTTGGGTTTCTCCTCCTTTAGGTTCGGACACTCGAACTTGTAGTGGCCTTTGGTGTTACACCCATAACATATTACCTCCGATTTTGGTTTGCCCAACTTGTGTTGTACTACCTTTTTGAGATCTTTTTTGGAGAACTTCTTCTTCTTGGTGAACATCTTCTGGACCATGTTCACTATTTCTTCTTCATTGTTTGAGTTAGAGTCTAACTCATCTTCAGATTCTTGTTTCGACCAGGAATTGGATTTGACTTCCTTACTTCTATTTTGTCCAGCAAATAAGGCAATACCTTTCTCGGTTTGACTCGAATTAGTCTTCTCATGTAATTCCAATTCATAAAAAATTTCATCTAATTTAATTAAGGAAATATCCTTCGAAACTTTGTACGCATCTACCATAGATACCTACAAAGAATTTTGAGAGAGTTTTATGAGCGTATCTTATGATGTCCCGGTTATCTAATTTATGGCCGATTAGGTGGAACCCATTTAGGATATCTTTTTCCTCGAGTGCAATTATCTCGTGGTCTCTCCATCTTACATTTTACAATTAAATAACTAATTTAGTAATAAATCAAGCTTTGTTACCTTAGAGTCATTCATTCCCTCGTGAAGCTTGACTAGTTTGTCCCACAATTTTTTGGAGTTGTCGAAAGGTCCGACCTGGCTGAGTTCTTCTTTCGTAAGATCACATTGTAGTGTATTCATTGCCTTGTAGTTGATTCACGCCTTCTTCTTCATTTTTGGATTTCATTTTTTCGGATCTAGTTGTTCTTCGAGTTCGTTTACCATTGTTGTGCACCCTTTCTTGATGTTGAAGAACATTTCGATGTCGGACTCTAGGAAGCATTCCATCCTCCGTTTACAATAACTAAAGTATTCTCTATTGAAGATGGGTGGACGAATGAAAGAAATAGTAGGAGATAAAAAGAATGAGAAAAAAGTAAAAGAAAAGAAAGAGATTTTTTTTTTAAAAAAAGCACGAAAAATTGTTAAGCCTTTTCATAGCAACCTTGCTCTGATACCAATTGTTGGATCAAAATACATGAGAGAGGGGTGAATCTCGTTCCTTTAACACTTTTCTTTTCTTGAGTTAAAACCAAAGTCGCAACAGAAATAAGAAAACACTCAAGAACACAATTCTCTTTTTTTACTTGATTCGTAGTCCAACGACTACTATTCCAAGGCCGTGATCCTTGATCGCTTTGACTAGGCAATCAACTGACTTTCTCCTTTCTGAAAACTTTCAGAGAAGGAGCAAAATTGTACAAAATATGAGGAAGATAGTAACACGCTACTATCTCCCTTAAATGTAAATGCAAGTAAATGTAAGATTATACTAACAACAAAGATTGAAACTTTAGCGTAGGTTGTCGAAAAACCTTCTAACACAATAGTGGAAGAACTTACATGATCTGAGCATAAGAAGGAATTGAAGAGCGAGTAGAATTGTTGATGAACCTCAGATCTCGAGGCTTCTTTTATAGGCCTCAATCAGTTGACTGAAAACAGTTTAGTTGACTGAACCCTATTAGTCAGAACCTCTATCAGGCGACGACTGGTCCAACTTCTTTCCTTGCTTGCTCCAATTCAATCTGATCGATCCCGTGAAATTCGGGTTTCTCAGTCGACTGAACCCCAAGGGTTTCCTTTCTTGCGATGATTCGATCATATCTGTAATATCTTTCCAAATGAGGTTTGGTTAATTGATCCCCCTGATCAGTCAATTGAACCAAGCTTTCCTTCTTTGCAGCGATTCAAATCTCCCCGTGCTTATCCACCTGGATTGATCGACTGATACCATTAATCAGTCGACTGATCCCCTCGGTCAATAAAGATTTTGCTTCTCTGTAAAACAAAGTTAGCACAGTAATACAAAAATAATGATCCTGCAAAATAGAGTTAGATATCAGATATTTATGCACAAATGAATTAGATAATTAGGACTGTCTGATCTTAACTTAGAAATCTTCATTGATTTTTTCAGTTGGATCATCGCCTAAAGTTTTGTCCCAACCAGGACATGAACTCATTGTTCTTCTTTTCAGAAGAACCACTATACTCTAGGAGCTTATTTTAACTTACTTGCTAAACATTTGGTTCTCCAGACCTATTTGAATTTTCTCTGCTCTGCATCTTATCTTTGGGACTTTCTACTGACATGATGTCTGGTCCTCGCTGACCCATCAAGTCCATCTTGCCAGATGTCTGATCCACTAACCCATTTGGGCTTCCTGCCTAGTGTCCTTGATCTACCGAGACTTCCAATGCCTAGTATTTGGTCTAGCTAACCTATTAAGACTTTCTAGATTAAGAAACTTGCATACTTGATCATTCCATTATATTACAATAAGACTTAACTTTGAATTTTTGACAACATCAAAACATAGGTTTGATTATGATACTTCCTACATAAACAATATTTAGGTAGAAGGCTTAGAGGAGTGAACTCCAAGCAAAATATAAACCTAATAGGTCAGGTAGACTAATTATGCTCGGTTACTTGTTTGTATTTGTATGCTTATCTTACATGAACCTAGAGTTGGAAGCAAGACTAGGGGAGCAGACAGACGCAAACCAGACGCAGCCAAATCAAGTCCAGAGTGAATTGGACTTGATTCCAAACAAACTGGATTGCTCTAAGTGCTCTGGACTAGTCTAGGCACCTGGAAAGGTTCCAAGTACCTCGACCAAGATATGGTCGAGTCGGATAAGACGCGATTGATTCAAATCAGATAGACGCCGAGATGGGGGCGCCTGGAAGGCCTTCCAAGCGCCCGAAACATATTTATATAAGCAATTGCGACCAGAACCCTTAGTAAAAAAACAACTCTCTACTTCTCATACTCTGTGTGCTTAAAAGAAAGGCTACGACATGTTGCTCGTGCAACCGAGAAAGCTCCAAGAGAGGTGTGCTGCACTCTTGACTTCTGGATCAGCTCGCCAAAGTTGTTTGTGTTTTTTTATTATATGCTATACTTATTTTATTATTTTTATGCTTGTGATTTTAATCTGTAAGCGATTTCTCCACTTTCGAAAAAGTTTCGAAAAGGAGATAAGCTAGTGGACAAGCGTCTTCTGTAATTAGACCTTAGACATACTGATCTTGGCGGTTGGGAATCAAGTAAATACCTCGCGTCTTTCCTTTTTGTTTAGTTGTTATTATTTTACTATGTGCTAACTCTAATAGAAAGACGAACAAACGATGAAATCGAAAAGAAGACGAGATTAATATTTACCTCCTCTATCAATATCGATCGCACCGATCCTACATATAACTTTACTCTTATTTGCTAATTTTATAAGATTTTTTTTTTTATCTTCAATGGTTAATCAAAGAGCAGAAAAGATAGTAAACATTATCATAGGTCATGAATGAGAAATTGCCACTTCCTTCGTGTTAGTCATGGAACAGACTGACGAGGGGCGAGTATTTCACCTTTTTACCATCATAAATAAGAAATTATAGGGAATCATACAACAACAACAACAACCGAGCCTTATCCCACTATGTGGGGTCGGCTATATGGATCATTTTACGTCATTGAGCTCTA
>JBBUKS010000035.1:10518757-10536308 GCA_038050645.1 Hedychium gardnerianum
GTGTCGCTGTTATCGTGGTGTGCAGCTGAGGTATTGCCGGTGGGATCTTTACAGCGGCGAGGAGGCTACGACAGACATCGAAGAAGAGAGGGAGAGGAACTAGATCTCTCTGATTGCAGGCTGGCCCTAGATTTGGCCGCTGGCGATGATCTATCGAGCAGGAGAAATGGAGTCGGTGGCGGCTGTTGTCGGGGAGAAGAAGAAAGGGGGAGGAGATTGATCGGCGACTGGGGAAAACAAAAATTGGGGGAGGAAATGAGGAGAATAAAAGAGTGAACTTAGTTATTAATATTATAATTTTAGGTTTTATAATTTTAGCTTTAGGTTTAATGACTTTAATCAACTCTCAACTTAATTGATATTCCAAACAGGATTTCCAAAAGCCCATTATTTATATCCCCGTAAACTTCTCTAATTAGCTCCGATTAAATCCAGAATTTTTTTTTAAAATTCTCAAAAATTCTTTTAAACTTATTCCTCGTTCAACGCACATTATTTTATTATTTTTAATTACCATATTTAACAACATCATTATAACCCTACATACTAGATATCTTAGTAGGTCATACGTTATGAGATCATACATACATATTGTAGAAGTGATTGACTATTATGGATTAGGTAACCTAGTACTAACTCGGTTAACACAGGATTGTGTGCCAAGTTATACAATAACCTAGTTAAGATTGATGACATCACCTACACTACTAGAGTTGGAGGCAGAAGCCTTACACTTTCTCATGTTGTCATTAGACGTAGACATTCATCATCCACATTTTTGTGTTACCCTCCTAGGGATTTACCTTTTGGTGATCCCTACTCCCATATTGCATTAGATATGATGTACTCATATTTTTTTGAGGATGAGAGGGTACCCACAGTGAGCCAGTTTAGCTCTGTTAGACTTAGTATATAGGACTATGTCTTGTATAGGGTCTTAGTGACTTGCATTTTGTCCTTGACCACCAGGGATGTCGGGATGATGCAACCATTTCATTTATTTTTATTGTACGCATTATGTCATATATAGGTTAGACATAGACATTATTTTACACATGTTTCATGCCATCATTTACTCATCTAGCATCATCACTAGTAGGAGGGTTCATATACCCTACTATTATATTCTGACATCAGTACTAACTTCATTGGGGATTGATGTCACCATAGGTGATGCCACACCCCTAAATGAATTATGATAGGTGTTAGGCAGTTTTCATTAGCTAAGATTTACATAGATAGTAACAATGTCATGTAATAGAGAAGGGGAGACTAGCCTCAGCCTGAACCAACACTAGAAGAGGAGGAGGAGATGCATGATTTGAATATCACAGACCTTCCTCATCTTCATCCACCTCCAGCTACCCTCACTTTAGAGGAGAGAGTGATCAAACTCGAGGGGTCAATCACCAGGCTTCAGGAGTCATTCACCAGTCTTCAACAGACTGTAGTTAGTGAGTTATAGAGACTGGAGGAGTAGCAACAGACTCGACATATTCACATGATGGAGATGTTCATATCTTGGAGCACTGGTCACCCTCCTCCACCTCCATCAGTAGACTAGCAATCCTCAGCTTACAGATTGACACTTTTGTTGTACTGAGCACTATATTTGATTTGATTTTGTTTTTTAGACTTTGACTAGTATTGATTTTTGTTGACTCATATTGACTCTGACTAGCTGACATGAGTTGACTTTTCTTAACTTAACCAAACAATATAACTACGAATGTGCTTAGTAGAATAGGATCTTTATGTTTTTCAAAATTTATATTGTTTTTCAAAACTTATGGAGTTTTTGTTTGCAATCTGGATTTATCCTAGGTCCTACCGTAGATAGCATGAACCTATAGTCATAGGTAGCTAGTATCTCACAAGTACATTAAGGTTACGTTGCTTGTGTACTTAGCCACTTAGAACGGTGTAGGATGCTTAGGTCCAAGCTTGGATTTCAGATGCTTATATTAGTGCATCATCATAAATTTGAGCTAAAAACTTAAAATTAATCAAGTTAAGTGATTCTTCATAATAAATGACTAGTTGGAAATATGTACTTAATTTGACTAACTTAGTGAAAGCTGCTAGCTTATGATTGTAAGCTAGAAACAAAAGTTAGATATTTTGATAAGAACAATTTAATAGATGAGTTATTTTCAAATATTATATTTTTTAATCATGCATATTTATGTAACTGTGTTATGAATGCTTGGACTCTAGATAATTTTTTTCTTGCTTTTTAAGTTGCTTAAATTAATATTTTATTGAAGCTTTAAAGTTAATGTTAAATATTCATTGCAAATATTATCTATTTTTTAAAGGTTTAAAATGTGTTCCAAAAAGGGATATAAAGTTGAAAAAAAAATCTATTGAAAATTTTCCTTTTACTTTAAAATTTGTTTTTCAAAAATTGTCAAAATTATATTACAATTTTTTTTCTTTTAAAATTTTACTATTGTTTTCTATCTTTTTTGAAACTTCCTTTCTTCTTCAAAATTTAAGTTCAATTTTTTTTCTCAAAACTCTTTTTCAATTTTTTTTTTAAAATACACTTTTTAAGTCATTTTTGAAATCCCTTTTAAAATTTTATTTCAAAAATTCTTTTTCAAAATTCTTTTTACTCTTTTTTAAAAAAAATACTAAAATCTTTTAATTTTTTTTTTACAATTTTTTTTCAAAATTCCTTTAAATTTTTTTAATTCAATTATTTTTTTTAATAAAACCAAAATTACCAATCATTTGTTTTTTTGAGTCTCCCTATTTTTTTATGTATGTTAAAGGAGGAGAAAATATGTTAAAATTTTAAATCTCAAAGATTATTTTCAGGGGGAGAGATTAAGTTAAGGAGGAGTTTTTGAAGATTACTTTATATTTTTACTTAACTTTGAACTAGGTTATCATAATAAAAAAAAAGGAGATTGTTGATATAGGGAGTAACAAATAATCGAACCTGATTTTGATGTTGGCAAAGGTTCAAAGTTAGGGTTAATTGTGATCTAACGAAGGTTAATCAAGTGTGCAAGTAGGTCAATCAATTGAAAGTCCTAGTAGGTTAAGCTAACTAGATACTAGGCAATTTGAAGCCTTAGTAGGTCAGCTAAAATGGATACTAGGCAAAGTGGAAGTCTTGGCAGATCTAGGACACCAAGCGAAAAGACTAGATGGGTCGGTAGAATTGGACGTCTAGCAAGTCGATGGGTCAACGAGGACCAAGCATCGGAGGAAGCCCTAGGGGTCAGAGGATCGGATGCTAAGCAGAAAAATCAAACAGATCTGGGGGACCAGATGTTTGGCATCAAGTAAACTCGCTTGAGTGGAGTGGTTCTTCTGAAAAGAAGAACGAGTAAGGATGGTAGGCATCGAACTGACTAAGGATTTCATTAGAATCCTAAGTCGAGATTGGGACAGTTGTAACTGTCCAACTTACTCATATTATGTTTATAGAGCTAACTTTGTGGTGTAGGGACCTGAAATCGACGAGTTGGCCGGATTCAGCTAAATTTGGGTGACCGGACTAGTTCCAAGCGACCGGAGCTTCAGGCACCTAGATAGGGTCCAGGTGCCTGGATGGCCCAAACTCATTATAGTGTGCAAATGACATGGCACATTCTAATTGGTCTGCGATGTGCTTAGACACGTCAGAACTAGGCGCCCAAAAAAGTTTCAGGCACCCGGACAAGGATAAGTCGAGGCGGAAGAAGTCGGATAGTGCTTCATATAGAATGTGCCAAGTCAGCAGTCCAGGCATCCGGGTTGGTCCAAGAACCCGGAGATGGATAAAACCACGATGCAATCGGATCTAATGAAGCCGAGCTGGGGGCGTTCGGGGCTGGTCCAGACACCCGAAAAGTCCCATTTGCTCACACCTCTTTGCTTCCCTTATATGCTACATCTTCAACATTGCAACATAGTGCTACTTAGACAATGAACCTCATCTTAAGAAACTAATTTTTTAGTATATTTCTTTCAATTTTCATCTTTTCGTACTCAGTTTTGAAAAGGGTCGATAAACTTGTTACCGATCCTTATCTTTTGTAAAAGGCGAACCTATTTCTCTTTAGAGAAGGAGGATATTAGTTGATTGCCCATCAAAAGTGGTCAAAGACCGCGAGCCTTGGACTTGCAGTCACAGGCTGTGAACTAAGTAAAAACAAAGAGTCTCTATGTTGTGATTGTTTCTATTTCCACTACTATCTCTTAAAAAGAAAAGTGTTTTCGAAGAATGTGAAAAAGTGAAACACGCTATTCACACACCCCCCAGAACACTTTTAAAAATCCTACACTAAGTTAGATTCAGGTTTTGCTTTGGGTTAGTTAAGTAAAAGTTTTCTAAATCAACTTCCAAGTCATGGTGAGGCTTAGGGATTTAGTTTGGAGTGACCACTTATTAAGACATAGCTAATTTAATAATCAAAAACTTGACTAACCTTAATATAACTCCCTATTCTAACTAATTTAGAATGGGCTGAGGTAACTTAAGCTAGTTCCACTTGACTAGATGCACCAGGTAGGGTATGCTTTACCCAGGCTAGACATGCACCTAATCAAACTTTTCTAACGTACTATCATCTCCTGATACCAATTTGTAGGATCTAATTTAACCCTAGAGTGGGGGTGAATAGCAATTTACAAATTTTACAATATGATAGATTGAAATAAATTAAACTAGAACTAGAGTATGCAGTGGAAATTAAACTAACTTAGAAGAAAGTTCGAACAAACAAATATGCAGTAGAAATTTAAACTAACTTATAAAATATAAGAACAAATCCTAACTTAATTGAGCAATTACTTAAACAAATCTTAGCATGCAATAATTAGTAAATTACTTAGTATAGTAACCATGCAAGATTAAGAAAACTCTAAATAACAGCACACAAGATTAAAAAAATATATGATTCTTATTTAAAAAACTTTACCTTTCCAGACAGTTTCTATAGGTGGAGAAACCTTTAAAAAATATAAACAAGGTAAGGATGATGAAATAAAATTTGATAACTTAAAATATAGAGCTTACGAGACCAAAGTTGTCATTGATCTTTAAGCACAAGTAACACCTCGGCACACAAAAGCAAAGTGTGCACGAATAGAGAGTCAAAAATAAGAGCACTTGATTGTGATTGATATGAAAGCATTGTCTTGAGCCTCCTTATATAGAGCTCTATCGATGCTGACTTCGCAACCTTTCGGTCAACTAAAAGCCCCCCCTCCAGTTGACTAGAGTATGCTGACGTGGCTGAAAACTCTATCACCATCAATAACTTTTACGCAATCTCCAGTCACCTGGAACCCCTCTGATCGACTAGAGTGTGGTCAAATTCTAATCTTGACTACCTCCTTTAGATCGCTAGATCAATTCATCATTGGTCGCCTGGAAGCTATCTCCGGTTGTTCAAATTTTGAGGTCACCCCATTCCTCATTCTGGTGAGGTTTATCCCTAGCCAATAGCCTAAAACAATCGAAAAATGCTTCCCTACAAAGTTAACATGTAATGAGTGTAATGGAAAGATAAACGTTACTCGTACGTACCTTAGCTAGATGTTTAGCTTCCAGCTGACCCATCTAGACTTAGTTGTTAAGACTCAGCTCCTAGCTGACTTGCTTGGACTTGCTGTCAAGACCTCAGCTCCCAACTGACTCTCTTTGGACTTGAGTCACCTAGTTCCCAATTAGGATTTGTTTTCTTGGTTCCCAACCAGGTCTTCCACAAGCCCCACTTGGACTTCCACAGCCTGGTTCCTAACCAGGACTTCCACTACCAAGTCCCACTAGGTATTTGCCTCTGTTTGGTTCCCAACTAGGACTTCTATTGCTTATTCCCACTAGAACTTAGTCTTTGCCTGGTTCCCAACCAGGACTTCACCTCTCGTCAAGTAACCTACACCTACATACTTGACACAATCCATCAAATCAACACACAGACTAACTTTAAACTTAGTCATGCATCAAAACATAGGTTCGATGTGGTGCTCCCAATACCAATAACTTGCACACTTAACAAATACATTAGATCACAACGGCTTAACTTTAAATCCTTTGCCAACATCAAAACACATGTTCGATTATCTGGTGCTTCCTACACCAACAATCACCCCCCCTTTTGATGTCTAGAAACCAAAAAAAACTCCCCTTTATTAAGAAAATATAACATATAAGATCAAATATTTAAAACTCCCCATGAATCTTAAAACTCCCCCTAAATTTTAAAACTCTCAAAAAATAAAACTTTTCAAACTTTAAACTCATATTCTTCCCTTTGGCACACATCAAAATGGGAAAAATATGTTTTCAAAAATCTTAATTTTTGAAGAAAAAAAAATGTCCTTAATTTTTTTAAAAAAAATTAAAATTATATTTCACATTTTTCAAAGTACATAATAGATTTTAAAACATTTTTAAAAACAAACTATTTTTTAAAATTATTTCCAAATAATTTTCAAAATAAGTCTATGGAAATATCTCTTGAAAAAATAATTTTTGAAGACTTTGCAAAACATTTTGTAAAATATTTTTGAAAAAATTGAAAGTAATTAAGAAGCATCTTTAAAAAAATACTTTTCAAATAATTTTCAAGAATATTTTTAACATAATTTTTGAAGATTAACAACAATTAAAAGACATTTGATATTTAAGTAATCAATTACTTAAAAGAAATGCAATTAAATATTCATGATACGCTAATTAACAAGTATTTAAATGTTTTTAAGACTCCAAGCATGCATCCCTAACTTAGAAATTAAACATGTATAGTTAACTTAATCCAATATTTTTGACTTATAATATTACAAATAATAATTCATCTAAAATATTGTCCTTAAGAAAATATTTAACCTTTTTTCTTGACTCAAATGATATCAATTAATCATTAAGTCTAGTTAAGAGTTAGTCACCGTAGTGATTAATTTTAATTTATACCCCTTGGTTCATATTGATGCACTAATCTACATCTGAAACTAGGGGTTGGACCTAACATCTCATGCCTATTTAAGTGGCTGAATATACAAATAGTTAATCCTAGGTGCTTGTAAGATGCAAAGGTTGCCTAATATATAGATGCATGATTTCTAGGGTAATGCCTAGGCTAGTTCATTTAGATAATAATATAATAATATATAGTAATAGAAACAAAAATCTATTCTACTTAAATCAAGTTTATACATAGTTTAGCAATAATTAAGTAGTTGAATAATTTTACTATCCCTACATCTCACCCATTCTAAGTGTTCAAAACATGGTAGCATTATGGGTGTTGCGAGATGGTTTTTTAATATTATTTGATTAAGTCAATTTTGATTTGGGAAGGGTGTTTACCTTGGGTTAGATTCAAGTTTAGTTTAGGGTCAGTTAAGTGAACACTTATTAAACCGTCTTCCAGGTTCTAGTGAGGTTCAGGGGCTTTCTTTAAGTGACAACTTTCTTAGACAAAGCCAATAAGAGAACTTACACACTTAACCACTTAATACAAAAACCTTGGTCTAACTAGTTTAGGATAATGTGAATTAGTTTCAGCTAGTTCCACTTAGCTAGGTGCACCAGGTAGGATACGCCTTATCCAACCTAGATATATACTTAGTTTAAGTTTTCCTAACGTACTCATATCACCGTGTCCTAATACTATGTTGTCAAGATCAAAATCCATTTGTCCTATCTAGCCATTCTAGTTCTATCTAGTCATTCTAAATTAAGAATGAAATTAACTCAAATAAATTAAAATAAGCATGCAACATAAATTAAAAATTAATTGCTCCACCTTAATGAGACAAGTGTTTTCTTGACTCCCCCTGGATCACAACTTTGATAATTTTTATCTTAGTGAATTTGATTGTTGGGGATCCAATATTGGTTATGTCCTATTTTATTAATTAAACATGATTTAGGGACCCATTGTTGGATACTTTTGCTAGCATTTCTATTTACTAAATACATATATGATCTATGTTGAGTCTTAGACTTGTATCCAAGTCCAAATTTGTTGTGCACGGCTCGTTGAGACCCAAGTATCATATTTAAATACTTGGACCCCGAGGTAACCCTTTCCAAAGAACCTTTAAGTTCTTCAACTTGATTTTTCAAGAGAGAATTGTTTTCCTCAAGTTTTTGAACTTGAGTTGAGGTTCCTTCTTGAACTAGGTTAGTTGAAGAAATAAGGTCGATCTCTCCCTTAAGGTATTTTACCTCCTTAAGAAGTGATCTATTATGTTCCATGAACTTAGCTAATTTTCTATTTAAGCATGTAATAATAGCATACAGTTTTTCTACTAAGGGAGATGTTACCTCATCATCTTTTTGGTTTGGATCTAATTCAATCTCAGATATATGGTCTAACTCAAACTCAGACTCCACTACATCTTCCTTTGTCATTAGTGTCATTAGTTCCACGAAGCATGTTTTCTTAGTTCCTCCGATTCTGACTCTCCTGAGAAGGATTTGTCCCAAGTGGCCTTCAGCGCCTTCTTCTTTCTTTGCTTCTTGGACTTGTCTTCCTTTTGGTTGGGGCATTCGGACTTGTAGTGAACCTTTTGATTGCATCCATAGCAAGTCACCTCCGTCTTGGCTTTGTTGGTTCTACTCGGACCTATTTGTTTTCCTTTGGCTTGAATCACCTTTTTTATTTCTCACTTAGTGAAGCCCTTCTTTTTATCAGCTTTCAGACCAAGTTGATGGTTTCTGATGTCAACTCCTCATCGTCTGAATCTGACTCATCTTCGGATTCTGATTGAGATTTTGACTTACACTCCTTGCTCCTTGTTTATCCTACAATTAAAGCAATACCTTTCTTGATTTAACTCAAGTTAGCTTATTCATGTAGCTTGAATTCACAAAATAACTCATCTAGATTTATTGTAGATAAATCCCTAGATACTTTACACGCATCTACCATAAATACCCATAGAGTATTTCGGGGAAAAGCCTTTAAAGCGTACATTATTATATCCTGGCTCTCGACCTTTTGCCCGACTGAGTGGAGTCCATTCAGGATATCATTGACTCTTGCATGTAACTGGCCTACGGTCTCACCATCCTACATTTGACAGTTAAATAACCTATTTAAGAACAAGTCGTGTTTAGTACCTTCAAGTCATTGGTTCCCTCGTGTGGCTCAGCAATTTGTCCCAGAGGTCCATGGTAGTGTTGAATGGTCCGACTCAGTTGATTTCTTCGTTGGTTAGACCGCATTGTAGAGTCCTTGCTGCATTTGCATCAGCTTCAAATTTCTTTCTCGTCTCAAAGGTCCACTTGTCACATTCTAGTAGATTTTCGGACTCATCGATCGGTGGTGTGTAGCCCTTTTCACAATAATCCACATATTGATTTCGATCTTCAACTACCACTCCATTTGTCCCTTCCAGTAATCGAAGTCTTCTTCATTAAATAGTGGAGGGTGAACATGTTGAATCCCTCTTGGTAGGCCATTAAGTTCTTGCAAAAAGAATGACTAAAAATGTTCCAAGACTTTTAATGTCTTGGGTAAGTAGTGCAATGGAAATAAAAAATAACAAAATTAATAAAAACTTTGAAAATCATTTAAAGAAGAGAAATAATAATTTTTAAATCTCAAACAGTGGTAAAACCAATTCAAAGCACCTCACTCTGATACCAATCGAAGGATCAATAAAACCAATAGAGGACGACGAATATCGCTCGTAAAAACTTTCTTTTAAAAACATTTCTTTTCTTTTTGAAATTCAGAATGCAACAGAAATAAAACACAACACAAAATGACACGTTTGTTTACTTGGTTCATAGCCATTGGCTATTACTCCAAGGCCTGCGATCAGATTGTGGATCACTTACGAGTAGGCAAGCACTAACTTTCTCCTTTCTGAAAAAAATTTCGAAGGCGGAGAAACCTCTTACAGATGAAAAGGTTCAGTAACACTTTACCATCCCTTTTAGAAATGAATGCAAAAATAAAATAATGAAAGATTACAGACAAAAAAGAAAGATAGAAGCTTTAGCATTGGTTGTTGGAGAGCAATGAGGCACAAACGATTTGCTTGAGCACAAGACGATTGCTTAAAGAAGATGAGAAGTATGTAAGTTGATGTTCTAAAAGAGCACTAGAGGGGGGGTGAATAGCGCATATCGCTTTTTCACTTTTTCGTAAAACTTAAGAGTATAGGCAGAGGAAAGAAAGAAATAGAAATAGAAATAGAAAAAACTAACACATTTCTTTTTACTTAGTTCACCGCCCGGCGACAGCTAGTCCAGGGTGTGCACCCATATGAGTGCTTACGTTGGGCAATTCACTATCAGTTCAAAATTTACAAAATATGTGGAACTTGAAATGCAGTAATTAACAACAATACCGACAACTAAAAAAGTAGAAGCTTGAGCTTTGGTTGTTGAGGCAGCGTTATAGTGTCGTAGAACAGTTTTCAGAGCAGCGTCTGAGCACATAAGTTTTATGGAATCATTGTACAAAGCTAGTGGTCGAAGTCTTCTTTTATTGACCCATCAAGGCACCTCTATTCTCATTGAGGCACCTCTATCCGAGTCAATGTGATCGGATTTGAGTTAGTCATGCCTTATCCGCTTTCAGGTGCCTCAATCTCTTTGAGGTGCCTCAAGCACTGATGTGGCTCGATATGGCCGCTGTGTGACTCACTCTGAGTCTATCCCAACCCAGGAGCCTCAATCCCTTTGAGGCACCTAGTTGCTGACGTGTGTCATCCAACTAGAGGCTGTCACCTCATCCTTCTTTGTGCTGAGGTCATTGAGGTGCTTCAATCCCTTTAAGGCGCCTAGTTCGGCTTGAAGCTCTTGGATCCTTCCAGGCACCTAGTTCAGTAATTTTCAGGCTTTAGCTTCTATATCACAGTGTTAGAACAGACAATATATAGCATAAGAAATAATGTTTGATAGTCTCGAGATTGTCCGATTATGACTTTCGGGTTTTTGGTGAAATCTTAGGTCAAACTGATGTCTACTGTTCCCTCAATGGGGAATGCATCCTCACCTACTCCTCTCAGGAGAGTTTAGCTGTTGCCAAATATCTGGAACTCCCGACTATTTGGACTTTTGCTCAGCATCCGATCTCAACCTCCAAGACTTTTCGCTAGACGTCCAATCCTCAACCCGCCTAGACTCCTGCCTATTATCCTCGACTCCTTGGGCTTTCCTCCTAGTGTCCTTGACCCCTAGGACTTTTGCCCGGTGTCCTCGATCTGTCAAGACTTCTTCCCAGTCTCCCAGACCAGGACTTTATTGCCCAATCTCCCTGATCAGGTCTTCTTATCCAGTCCAACTGACCAGGACTTTGTTGCCTAGCCTCGACTAAGACTTTCACCTTGCTTAAGTTCCCTTAGGACTTTCTGCTTAAGCTTCCTACACACTCAGTTAGACTCATTATATAACAATAAATCTTAACTTTGAACCTTTGTCATCTATCAAAACATAGGTTCAATTAGCTGGTTCTTCCAACACCAACACTTTTATCGGTCGGCTGATCCACCTATCCGATCAATCGATCACCTTGATAATAGGATCCAAATCTAGTTTTTCGATCGACAGAACCATGTTTTTCAGTCGACCAAACCTGCCACATCAACTTTTCATCCCAGTTCAAATGCTAACTTGGTTTTTCTAGTCGCCTAATCGATTTTACCAATCGTTCGAACATTGTTGAGTCTACTTTATGTCATTATCTGATTGCCACGTCAACATGACGAAGTCCATCTTCCACCATGTCAACCTCACAAGGCTTATCCTTGATCGTGCACTCTAACACAATAGAAACTCAAACTCTATCCTCTGCCAAGTCAGCATCTTGAGAATTATCCTATCCACATAAGATGCCACGTCAGCGATCCAAACACTTCAGCTGCCATGTCATTCCCTTGTGTCACATCAGCTTTTGGTCGACCGAATTCATCTATCCAGTCACCCGAACCTGTTTGATCGCTTGAACCCGTCCGGTCACCTAAACTGTCCGGTTACCAAATTTATCGTTCAATTGACTAGACTTCAAGTTCTTGCAAAACTAAGTTAGTCTAGTAAAATACAATTTCTACAAAATAGAGTTAGCACAATAATTAATGTTTGCTTCTAAGTTTAAATAGTCAATAGTGTCCGATCTTGACTTCGAAATCCAAGTTAGTTTTTTAGTCGAATCAACGCCTAAGTGTTGTTCTAAAGTAGGAACCATCCTCACCGCCTTCTTTTCAGAATGATCTTTCTAGAACTTACCTTGTTGTCAAACGTTTAGTCCAGCTGATCTATTTGGGCTTACTTTGCTTAGTGTTCGATCTCTTAACCCACCAGGGCTTTCTTTGACTCAATGTTTGGTCTTGTTGACTCATCAAGTTCGTCCTGCCAAATGTTCGATCCCACTGACCCATCTGGGCTTTCTCTGCCTGGTTTCCAGTCCACTTGATCCACTAAGATTTTTGTTGCCTAGTATCCGTTCCACCTGACCTACTAGGGCTTTCCTATTAAGTCACCTGCACACTTTACAAATACATTAGATCACAAGGGCTTAACTCAATATCAAAACACGTGTTTAATTATCTGATGTTTCCTGCACCAACATCTCTGAGTCTTCATCCAACTCCATCTTTCTACAAGACAAAATTACAAACAACATACAAAAATATTACTTAATTTACCTGACCAACTAGGCTTACCTGCTTTGAGTTCACTCCTCCAAGAATTTTTACTACCTAAGGTTCACTCCCTTAGGGTTTTTCCTTTGTCAAGCATCCGATCACCCTTAGCGTGCTAGTCGGTCATCCTTAACCTATCTGGATTTTCCCTTGCCTAGGTCACCCTTGACTTGTTGGACATCTCACTTTTTCTCATTTATCTTGGTTAACCTTGGCCTATCAAGACTCTCTCTCTCAACTGCTAAGTATCTGGTCACCCTTGACCTACTTGAACTTTACACTAAATTGGTCAACCTTACCAAGTTACTTGGCCAATCTTTACCAGACTCCCCATTAAACATATTGATCAAACAACCATAAAAACCCTGGAGGTTGATTGCACCAATAATCTCTCCCTTTTTGATATTTGACAATATGTTTAACTTAAGATCATAAACCTATCTTTCCAAGACCTAATCAAAAATTGAAGATTCTAACTTAAACTTCTAAACTCACCCCCTTTGTCACACATCAAATTAACAAAGTTATTTTGATCAAATTACTAAGGTCATCCTTAGTAATTGAACCAAAAATCAATGTTTATTCCTTTCTACCTTCTTAAAATACATAGTTTTTAAATAAAATCTCCCCTTTTCAAGATGTATTTGAAATATTTTCAAAACAATGTTCAAAAATATAATTTCCCCTTTGAAATAATGAATCATTTCTAAATTTTTGAAGATATTTTTCAAAATATTTTCAATGATGTATTTTTCTAAATTGTCAGAATATTTCTCAAAAGAGTATTTTTGAATCAGTTTGAAATAATTTTTCAAAATAAACTTTCAATGATTTTTCAATCAATTTTCAAATTGAATTTGAAAACTACCCCTTTATCAATGTTATGTCTTTTAAGAGATGGAACTCCCTCTAACTCTGGCACTCCCTAAGAACTACCTTGTCAGCCACACAACAAAGAAATTTTTAAGTGTCGAGGGGTCTAGGAGTTTATAGATGACCTAAATAAGCAAGGACCTAAATAAACTATTTTTCAATTAATTATCTTAACATCTCAACCGTTCTATGTGTCTTAGTACACACAATGCACCGTAACCTTATAATTTTTGTGAGATGTGTATTGTTCAACTTTAATTGATTAATTTAAATGTTGATGATGAATTTTCTAAGATAATTTGATCTTGTGTTAGTTCAAACTTAGGTTTGGGTCTTCCACGCAAGTGTTTTTAGAATACGCTTCTAGGTTGTGGCGAGTCTTAGGGTCACTCATTAAAGTAGTCACATGTCTTTGACAAAGCTTTTCCAAAACAATCAGTCCAAGGGACTTAGTACTAAGTCTTGGTCTAACTAGCCAGATTAGATTGAGGTAGTTTCAGCTAAATTCATAAAGTCGATTGCACCAGGTAGAATACTCATCATTCAGCATAGACATGCATCAATAGAGCTTTCTTAGCCTATTATAATCTCAACCCTTTTCGATACTATTTATCAAGATTTAACCCCTTTGCCCTATCTATCCTTTCGAAGATAGACATTTAATACATGATAGTAAATATTGCATGTCATATTAAGCACATAATTAATGAAACAAATGCATGGTATGTGACATATCAAGAAAATCATATCTGTCACGCCCCGGAAGTACACATGCCCGTTGATACGGATGATACCCCCTAGTGACAATCTCAGATACAACATGATATGAGTCCACAAAACTCAAACCATAACACAACCAGATAGAATAGGTAATACAAACCAAACAGAGTAAGAACAATATTAGGTCTACTCGACCATGAAATCCAAAACACAACTACGAGTCAGCCCAGCTTAAGACACTAATTACATAACCAAAGAAAACCAAAAGTTCATATATGACTTAATTATTACAATGCCGGTACAATAAATAAATGCGGAAGAAAAATAACCAAAACGAAAAAGAGAAAATCGTATCTCGATGTGAGTGGGACGACGCGGGAAGAAATCCTTCAAGCGACTCAATCAACATATACCTACTAACCTGGAAACAATAATGGAACGTAGGGGTGGTGAGTACAAAAGAGATACTCAACGGGTATAAGAAGATAATGCATAAACAATAAAGTATACAAGGATTCAAAGTATACAGTCTCAATGGAGGAATATACTCACCGTCGAATGATGACACCTATATGCCACCACTACACAAACACCCTATTCAACTGCACATAATATCATGAGTAGTGTTAGTAATAAACAACATGGGTACAACCTCTCACATGCATGTACCATCAATAGTCAATATAAGTACAACATCTCATATGTGTATATCAGTACAAGTAACAGTATTAGGTCTCGCATGTGGGAGCAATGCTCCACCACAGGGTATACAAATGACCAAGACACCCAACTCGTCAGTTGTGGATTGTGGGAGAAATGCTCTACCACGGATACTCGTGGACAGTCCGAAATGTCAGGAATGGTCTCATGGCAGACAGGAGGTAGCTATCTAGCTATGAGCTGCGGGAGAAACTCTCTACCACGTATGGCCTCGTGGGCAGCCCAGGGTATAACAACCCAAATAATAGCATGTCTACGACTAGCTCACACTCAAAAGGAGCCCTGATCAATAACACATGCATCTCCATAATACTACAACTAGCTCACACCCGAAGGGAGCCCTGATCACTAGCATACATGCATCAGCGATGCTACAACTAGCGCACACCCGAAGGGATCCCTGATCGCTAACATACATGCAACCGCAATGCTACGACTAGCTCACACCCGAAGGGAGCCTTAATCGCTAGCATACATGCAACACCATGATGAGTAGGATACAATAAATCCTATCATCATACATATCTATCTATGTAATATACACAACTACATCCATCAAGACTTACCAATCATAATACACGCCACGAGCATGTTTATAACCACAAATCAAACATGAAAGTCACTAACATGACACATCACCTAGAATACATGTCACACACATGTTTACACCTACGATCATACACATACGACACATGCTATAATATCTAGGGTACACACCACACATGTGTCCACAACACAATCAAAAGAATGTAATATATGCTACATCATTATTGGTACATGTTATAGACGCGTCCACATCTATAAATCATGAACAATGCATCACATCCTAAATTATCCTATGTACACGCCACACACATGTACACAACTACATAGCATGAATAAACTGAAACTAACATGTGAACATAAACATATGCTACACGCATGTCAAACAACTACATGATTATCCAATCATAAGCATGTTCTCATTGTGCACATCACATACGTGTACACACTACATAATATGAAAACAACAGAAACTGTATGCATATAATCAAATAAACTCAAAGTGCAAGCAGATAGTATCAAACTCAAGTAGAAATACAACTAAAGTTAAGGTAAATTCAACTACCTAATCAAAATATCATATCATGCACTAAAGTCAATGTATAAAAGAGAGCAAGGAAAAAAATACCCGCCTCCAAAGTAGATCGTGCCGAATAAATCCCCAAGTCCAAGCACTTGTCCCAAATCAGAGTCCTGCTACAAATAACACAATTTATAGCTAATTCTATCACGAATCAAATAACTAAATCAAAATCATAAGCCGGTTAAGAAACCCTAGTTGGATCCATCCAATCCTTCCACACATAAATCCTCTTATCACTCCACATATCGATTTCCCATCCATTAACCACATAAAACCCTATACATTAAGCCTAAACATAACAACCTCACAAGGTAACATCAAACCTATCATCCACCCAACAACCAATCCAATGGATTTATATTCACAAACATCATACAAGATAAACTCTAGTCATTAGGTCTAATTTATAGTTGTTACCTCGTATGTTGATTACCTCCTCTTCGATGTGGCTGCTCCGAAGTGGCTGCCGGCTAACCTCGGATGGCCGGAAGAGTAGTGGACCGATCTGCAATGGCTTGACTGGCCGAAACAGTAATCGTCAGCCTCAGCAATGGCCGGAGCAACAACCATCAAAATAAGAAATGGGCGGAAACACAAAGGTGGCCGGAGCAGAAAGCTGAGTATCAGAGTTGCCCCAAATACACCATCTGGGCGGAGCAGTTATGTGGCAGCATCGACAACGAACGATAGGCAGCTGAACTCGGCAAATAGGGGAAATCAGGGAGTGTCTAGCTGGCGGCCCTGGATTTGACCGGAGCACCGAATCTGGCAGGAGGGAAGCTGGCCGAAGCAAGGATGGCTGGATCCACCCTTGATCTGGATCTAGACGCTGGAGCAATAGAATTGAGGATGACCGGATTGCTGTGAGCTATGGCCAGTGACAGATTTGTGGTCGGAGAGGGAGGTGTGGTGAGTAAGAAGAAGGAAGAATGCGGCGGTGACCGTTGCTGGATAAGGGGCGGCGACGCCTAGTCGGCGGCGACAGGGCAGTGGCGACGGGGCAAAGAGTGGGCGGCGACGACAGTGCTCGAGAAATGAGAGGTCACTGGAGCGGAGATGAAAAGATCTGCCGGGCTTCGTCGGTGGTCACCGCAGTGGCAGATCGACCGGTGGTGTCGGGAGAAGAGGGGGAAGCAGGAGGGTCGACGACGGTGGATTAGGGGAAGAAGGTGTCGGCTGAGTTCGGGTGAAGGTGTTAGGATCTTGAGCGCAAAACAACATAAGTGCGCAGCGGAATAAAATTCAAGATCCTTCAGAAGATCCATGCGAAGGAAATCATATACTAAGGGATTATGAGAGTTATACCTTTGTTGCATGAGCTACGTTATCCCGGAAGCAACTTTGGTTCTTGTTGGATCTCAGCACGATCAAGCATTCGCGCCTCTTTCGGTATCCACACGAACACGTTCCGTCCGTCTCACAAACTCACAAACTTGGAGAAGAAAAACCACCTAAGGTTGTGCTAGCAACCACCCAAGGTGATTTCGGCCAAGGAAGAAGAAGGAGAAG
>JBBUKS010000035.1:10560935-10583587 GCA_038050645.1 Hedychium gardnerianum
CATAAATGCTCAAATCATGCCATTAATTGAGCTCCACCATCCATTTACTGCACTCTCAACCTTTGACTGTCTTTCAAAGGACCACGTGAGGGCTGGGCTATAGCCCAGGACAGCCCTCACGTGGCTCCGTCTATGCCAGCAGGATAATTATTATCCTGTCCAACGTCAAAGCCTCATCAAGCATTGGGTGAACTAAACTCTCACGGACTCAACCTTGACCGAGCTCACTTTTACTCATCCAACTATAGTCCAAGAAAAAGAACCTAAGGTTTTAGACTCTTTTTGATAAGGATAAGGAAACCTTTTGAATTGGGCATAGCTCAAAACAATGGTGACTCTATATAGGACAATAAGGAAGCTTGAGGAACCATAAAGAAACAAATGAATGTCATGACTCAATCATTGAAAACAGTAGAGATAACTACAAGACAAAGGAGGAACATAATAACAGTTACAACCTAGAACCATATGATGATGGCACTAACCCTTTGGACTATCTTGAGAAATCTATGAGGATGGCACACTAATGGTTCTTCAAACTCCCTTTAGGAAGTATTTCTTACTTTAAAGAATTATGACAAGAGAAGAGCATCTCAAAGTGTAGATAACCAATGCTTACAACCTCACTAAATGGATCGTGATTTGAGATTTAAGAAATTGAAAGGTGATTTCGATAAAATTGAATAAACAAAGGCATGGCTCACTAAATTCCCCAACATTATATCATATATTGTGATGGACTCACATCATTGCACTTGATGTTCCCAATAGAATTGGGATAAATTTTTTTATTTGAGAAGTTATTTATATATTGATTGATTTGAATTTTAAATGAGATGTGTAATTCATATGTTATCCACCTAAAAACATTAATATTTTGTAAGGATGAGTCACAAAAATATCAATTTAAATTATCAAAGGCCTCAGTTGTTTTTTATTCACAAGTTGATCGACATTTATGATGCAAGAGGTCTATTATATCTTGATATTAACATGTTACAAATAGAGTGATCAGGTTATCCCTACGTATTGGCACAATTAGTATTTGTATAGATAATTATTTTAATAGGCCTTAGATCAATTTTTAGTAGATGTAAAATATCTCACTAGTGATTGATATTTTTCATGTAAAAGATCACTATACTAGAATAAATATTTTTCATGATTTATCTTGGGTCGTCTTAGAGGGATAGCTGTGGTGACTTTGCTCCAATAGAATGATCAAATTCATATATTATTTGTTATTTCTATCTCTTCGTAAATTTTACTAGATGTAAAATCTAACTCTCAAATCACGATTGTAGTTGTTTGTCGCTATTGAACTTCTACTATTTGTGACAACACATTGGATGATAAAAAACACATTTGTTTTTCATAAAGACACTACTTCATTAATCATTGAAGCCTAAATCTTTTTTATAATATTCTTGAATTAGGAGATAATCAATATCTCTGAGCTGTTGAAACTCAACTAGTAGAAAAAACATTCTCCAATAAATAACAAACTTGAGAAAACGAGAAATGGATAGCAGGCCTAAGAAAGCGAGAATAGACCACCACGAGTATCTCTTGATTATCTTGATGATCGATGAAAATTTTTTATGATGTCAAATTAGTTATCGTCGGGATTAACGGGTTCAAAGCTGATGCCAATTAAAAGAAGAAGAAAAACAAACAAAAAAAAAGGAATGTTGCCTTCTTGAGTCAATTGCCTTTGGACTTTTGCATTCATCTTTAGTTTTCCATACAGCTAGCTAGCACAAGAAGGAAGTGTTTCTAGAGAAACAAGTTGGCATTAGATTTAAGAAACTCATGATCAAGTGATCACTTCCCTCCTTCCTTCCTTCAATCACAAGGTGTCTTCCTTCTAGAGAAACATGGGCTTCCTTGGAAGGAACAACTAACTGCTTGTTGCTCCCATCCATGCACTCAACTGCAAATTAACAGAAACAGATGGATTGTGCTTAGAGGTGTAAATCAAGTCGATCGGATTGTTTGCGACTCGACTCGAATTGGGTTTGAACTGGTTCATGGATTTGTCTTCACCATGCCATCTACTACTCTGCATTTGCACGCACAAAGAGGAGACAGAGCCCACCACCCTGATCTCTTCCTCTCAATATAAACCCATCCAAAGCCAATGTAGACCTTCTCGAGCAACTCCAGCTTCCTGCCATGGCGTCGATCAATTTTAAGCCCACGCCTCTCCTCTTTCTCCTCTTCATCCTCCTCCTCGCTCCACCTCTGCGAGCCAGGAAGCTGCTCCACTTGGGGAAGGAGAACAAGGTTACTGTGAGCCAAGCTGCAGACAAAGTTCTCACTACCACGTCCAGATCAAGCTCTGCATCAACATCTCCCAGAGCGAAGAATAGCGAACTCGATCCGATGCTGGGCTCGGTCCCCAGCCCTGGCATCGGCCATTAACTTCATCATCTTCATCATCATCATCATCTTCATCTTCTTCTTCTTCCCTCTTTAACCAACATATAATTTGAGTATATTTCATTCAAAGAATTTTTGTAGGAGTGCTAGCTCCATTGCTTTTTTCTTCCTCGCATGATGTGGATGGTTTTGTCACTCTGATTCATTCTTCTTCCATTGGATTTGGTTTGGTTTGCACGCGGAGAAGTGTGTATAAGGATACATAATTAAATTATTCAAGAAAAAGGAATCAAGCAATTTGGGTTCTTTAATTTTTGGTATATATATTTATAAGTCCCGAGACTATAGTGCATGGTAAATAATGAGACAGGATTTCATCTTATACGAGGCGTTCGAATTACTTATAATATTGAACCGTCCGCATGTAAAAAGACCGAATCGGTATTAATTCGATCGTAAAAAGCTAGATACTTTAGATCACCTTCGTCTTCTTAGTGTAGACAAATGATGTACAGGTAGGCCATGGATGCGCAGAAAGGTATGTCGATAATAAGATTTAAGACATTTATATTAAAGTAATAGTTTTAGACATTTAGATTGTATAAATGTCTTAAATTTTAAAGTGTTTATAACCATATAACAGCATTGTTAGGATCCTATATAACAGTAGCCACCTTTCCAACCAACTTATCGAATGCACCTCTACCCTGAAGAATATATCTCTTCCTCCAATCTTCAGATGAGAAGAAAAAAAGGACCTTGTTTATGTCATTGTGGTGTTGAACACAATTCTTGCACAGTTTGCCTAGAGAAATTAGACCAAGAGACTAGCATCATTCTCACAACAATTTGCAATATGCATATTTAAAAATATCAAATTTAATTTTATCCTTTACAGTGAAAAGGACAAAATGAAAAGAATTTCTCGGTGCAAACGTAAAATACTGATTAGTTGCTTGTTTAGATGGTAAAAGTTTTAATCATGCTGTTCTAATCTCTTTTGTCAAGTAGGCTACATATGTACACCTCATTGTTACGGTTATAAGTAAGAAAGAAGTGAACAAGTAGGACTACTCTACCAGCCAATCCAAGTTGAAACTTTCTTCAGCTACCTGGACGCGTAGATCTGGTATCTCTATTTCTGCCTCTTTCCATAACAAAGCAATATCTTCATCACAAATCACATGCCCAAGGGACTTCATGGATGATGAGGATCTAGGAAGAGTTTTCAATTGAGAACATTCTCTCATATCAATCTTCTCCAAGCTCATCATATAGCCAAGCTCTTCTGGCAGCTCTCGGAGATTAAAGGACTGAGAAATGTCGAGATACTTCAGTCCTTTCAACTGGCAGATAGACTGGGGTAGGCTCTTCAGAGAAGGGCAAGCACACACTCTTAGAATCTTCAGGGAACTTAGCTTGCCGAATTCACAAGGCAACTCTGATAAATCATGGCAGTTAGAGATGCTTAGACACTCAAGTGAGTTCATGTTGCAGATGTAAGGGGGAAGCTTGGTAACATCAACGCAATGATCTATTGTTAGATGAGAGAGACGAGGTAGTGTCAATGAAGGATCCATCTTAGATCCTCTAAGGCTATCATTTAGTTCACATAGAATAAGAGATACTTTTCGCAAGTTGCGCAAGGGAACTGTGGTCTTTGGCAATGGTGGGACACTTATTTTCTCAAGCCAGAGGCTCCTCAAGTTATTTAAAGATGTGAATATGGTGTGATTCTGAAGTGATGCACATGATGTACTATAGTTGATCAAGATCAAAGCCCTCAGCTTAGGCATGGTGCTGAGGAAGGGTGGTAAGAAGTACACATCAGCACAAAAACTCAAAATTAGTACCTCTGCCTTGGGAAAATGCATCTGAAACCAATCAGATTCTTTCATTTCGCCTGTATCAAAGACAGATTATCAATTTCTGAAGAAGCAAAATTCCAATTTTTCAACCATTCAATGGCAGTAATTTCTCTATCGCTATATTGTCAGAATGCACAGAAGAAATAGTCATTTCTTTGTTAAGAGTATGAATTGGAGGCCTAAGAATGAGATGCACCGTGCATGAACATGACAAATGATGTGAAAATCAAACTTAAAACATTAGTCATTCAATGTTCCTTATTTGGTTGACTGTGTGTATTCCAGATCTACTGCAAGTAAAAGTTACAAAATATCATCCAAGAGCTATCACATGCTTTGTATACCAAGTAGAGTTGAATACCTGTGTTAATGGAAACAATCTGCGCCTCAAACTGCTGATCCTTATTTCGCTCCCATTCCTTGGGAAGTTCATTTTCCCTCTTTGGCATAATTAACCTACGCCGGATATTTAAGGACTCTTGATTGTTCACGTAAAGAGCCAGGTCCCTCAACAAGTCATGTTGAGTAACAGAAAGCTCCGCATAACTGCTATAGATATCTCCAGCTCTGCTCCTGTAGAATGCATAAATTCAGCCAAGTTAATACGATGAACATGGAGGCTTCAATGATTCTAACAACAGATGATTATAATAACGTACTGTGCATCCTTTAACAGAGTTAAAAGGTTCTTATTTGAAAGCTCCACTAGAATGGCAAAAGCATCTTCTTCATCAAGATCATGGAGCTCCATCCATACATTAATCAGCACATCTATAGGGATCCTCTTGTCTTCTGGAAAACATCCAAGATCTAAGAAACACTCCCTCACTTTCACTGACAGAAACTCAATGCATGATGCCATTCGTTCTATCAATTTATTTTCATGGGATTCACATATAGCTTCTCCTCGAGAAAGCTTATTTTTGGCTCTTAACCAAAACTTTGGAGGCTGATCCCGCAAAGAAGCGCCAATAACCTTTAGAGCTAGAGGAAGCCCTTTGCACTCCTTGACAACCTGCTTTCAGCATTAAATCCAGTTTAAAACAAATGAACTCTTTGATTTGGCATGTTAAAAAGAGTATCCCCAAGAAAAAGATCATGTATAAGTTAGTTAACAGTTTCATCTGCATCAATGAATTAGGAATGATATAAACAATGAAGTTACCTGCTTTACCAATTTCTTGTCAAAAGTAAATGGTACAGATTTCAGCTCAAAAGCTGCATGGCAGAAAAGTGACAAAGCATCCTCTTCTCCTAGCAATTCTATCTCATAAGTGTTCTTAACAACCAGAGGGAATTTGAACCGTGAAACCACAAGAATCTTGCAGCCTGGAACTCTGAAAATAAGTTCTTCAAGCTCGGAAAGGGACCACACATCATCCAATATTATTAGAAATGATCCTTTGTCTATGGCCCCCAACTCCATCCGCCACTTTGGAATTTGATTGTAAGCACCAAGAACCATATTGCCGCTAATTTGTTCCCAAAGCTTTAACTTTAAACTTTCCAAATTTGGAGATTGCGAGAGCGTCACAGAGTAAATTCTATCATTGAAATAACCTAATGGAAAACAAAAATACAAGAGAAACAAAAAAATATGAGGATATACCATGAACTATCCATCTTCATCTAATCTTCTATGGCACTAGAATCTATAATAATTACATGGCCAAAAGTAAAAAAATAAGTTTTGTAGCGGAAATACTCTTCTAGCAGTAGACAACTGGCCTAATGATTTTTGTTTTGCAGGATAAAGTACTTCCAGAAATCAATTAACTGATCAATGATATACAGAGTATCAAATTTCTTTAGTCAATCTAAGAAAACCTTTTATGAAATTGCATATGTGATCCAAGTTTGAGATTATCATTCAAGAGTACAAAAATCAAGAATTCAATGAGAAGAAATTGAAACAACTGAAAAATTCAACGCGATAAGGACAATATGTGTATTTCATCCACTCCATTAGAAATGTGGAAAAGCTCCAAGCTTCTTCGAGAATAATTTTTTGCGAAGAGAATAACTGAACTTGTAATAGCATATAGACTCCATTGCCCCAAAAGCAATTACCAATTAACAAGGGAAGAAAAGCACAAGAAATGAGAGGAGACACAAAAAAAAACAAAAAACCTTACTTCGAATCTCTGGATCTTTGCATATCTCCCTGGCGAGCGTCGTCTTGCCACTCCCTCCTATTCCGGAGATTCCAACCACTGCGTCGCTATCACTGCCCTCCATCAGCATCTCCTTCACCTTCTCCTTTCCTATCCTGATTCCGACCCCCACAGGCTTCACCTCTTCTCCTGCTAGCATCAACCCGTCCATGATATTCGCAACCCGGAACCCAGAAGACGGTGACTTCCCCATCGCCACGGGTACTTTCCTAGCATCCGGTGAGGGAAAAAACTGCTCCATCATCGGGAAACCAGATGATAGCTTACTCCCCATCGCGAACGGCGCCTTCACGGGCTCCGCAGAGGGTTGCGCAAATCCCTCCATCGTCTCCGGTATCGGGAATCCCGAAAACGGCGCGCTCCCGAACTCCATCGAGACTTTCGAGGCGGTGGCCACCACCGGGGAGGAAGCTGCCATACTGAGGGCTCGCTCGATGCGGCCTAGGCGAGCAGCGTAGTCAACACGGATGTGGTGGACGTCGGCGAGGACGTGGACGGGCATATGGCGCTCGATCCAGCGGGAGATCCAGCTTTCGATGCACTCCATCTTTCGAGCAAGCTGCACGGAGCGATAGACATTCCAGCGCGGGGAGGCAGCGGCCTTGCGGGCGAGGTCAAGGGCGAGGCGAAGGTGGTCAGCGAGCTCGGAGAGCTGAGACTGACGGTGCTGAGGGAGCTCGACACCTGAGTGGCGGATCTCCTGAACGATGGGAAGCAACGAGTCCACGGAGTGCTTCAGCTGCTCAGCCGCTGGCCGGCAGAGGTAGGTACTCCGGATCACTTTCACAAGCTCCTTAATCAACTCCGTTGACACCTCACCGGCGAAGAACGACTCCATATCCGCCGCCCGCGGCGGCGCCGCCTCTTCGGCCGGGTTTCCTTCCAATCGAGATGCCGGATTGAACACGGAGAAGCTGCGAGGAAGGTGAGGAAAGATTATATAACGTCAGGAAGGTAATAATATAATTTCCAGATACCCAAGGGACGTCCTTGTCATTTTTTTAAAAAAATAAATAATAATAAAGTATTAATTTAGAAAATTGGATCAGAAAATAACTTCAATTTTAGTTTTCCAACAAATATACGGGTCAACTTTCAAATGCAAAAAATAGGAGCACGCATATATATATATTTTATAGCATATACATTTTTATACGAGTGATCATAGGCGATAGCTTATATGAATACCTGACGTGATTAAAATCAAAAAAATTTAATATATTTTTTCTTTCTCTCTTCCTTCGCACGTGTTTTTTTATCCTGATTTTCTATTTTTTCTCAAGAAAAATTCAAATCCTACTGCTTCTCTTCTTCTCCTCTCTTTCTCCTGGTTCACTAAACTCTTTCTTCCTCTCCTCTCTTCTCCCTGGTTCCCTAAACTCTCAATCCATCTCCGCCGCCGCCGTCGTCGCCTCTCCATGTATCTCTGACTGTCGTCACTCGTTCTCACGCCATCTCTCTGGGGATCTCTCGTTGTCGTCACACGTTCCCTTCCTCACTGTTTTGTTCCTTTATTACAGAGGTTGGTGTAGGTTTTTTCTAGTACAGTTTTATTTTGGTGTTGTTTTATTCTGGTGATGTTTTGTTCTATTGCGTGGTATTGTTTTGTTCTAGTACAGTTTTGTTCCGGTGTTATATTGTTCTGGTGCGTAGTGCTATTTTGTTCAAAACAACACCGATGCTGTTTTTTCAAAAACAACACTAGTTTGGTGCTAGTTTGTTCAAAACAGCACCATGTTGGTGCTGGTTTGTTCAAAACAGCACTACATTGATACTGTTTTTTTAAAAAAAATAACACTAGTTTGGTACTAGTTTATTCAAAACAACATCATGTTGGTGCTGGTTTATTCAAAATAGCATCACATTAATGTTGTTTTTCAGAAACAGCACTAGTTTGGTGTTGGTTTGTTCAAAACAGCACCTTATTAATGTTGTTTTTTCAAAAACAACACTAGTTTGGTGTTGTTTTGTTCAAAATAGCACCACATTGGTGTTGGTTTATTCAAAATAGCATCACATTAATGCTGTTTTTGAAAAACAGCACTAGTTTGGTACTGGTTGGTTCAAAACAACACCGTATAATGCTATTTTTCAAAAATAGTATTAGTTTGGTGCTGGTTTGTTCAAAACAGCACCTTATTAATGCTATTTTTTTAAAATAACACTAGTTTGGTGCTGGTTTGTTCAAAACAGCACCTTATTAATGCTGTTTTTTTTTAAAACAGCACTAGTTTGGTGCTGGTTTATTGAATATAGCACCACGTTGGTGCTGGTTATTCAAAATAGCATTACTAAAATGTTGTTTTTTCAAAACCAGCACTAGTTTGGTACTGGTTTGTTCAAAACAGCACCTTATTAATGCTGTTTTTTTTAAAATATCACTAATTTAGTGTTGATTTGTTCAAAAATAGCATCAATTTTGTGCTGGTTTATTCAAAACAGCACTACGAACAAACCAGCATCGGTGTGGTGTTGTTTTGAACAAATCAGCATCATGTTAGTGTTATTTTTAAAAAATCAACATCATATTAATGTTATTTTTTAAAAATCAGCATCATATTAATATTATTTTTTCAAAAACACACAAACGATTTGTTCAAATTAGCACCACATTGGTGTTGGTTTAATCAAAACAACACCATGTTAGTGTTGGTTTGTTCAAAAACAGCACCAGTTTGGTGTTGATTTGTTCAAAACAGCACCACGTTTGTGCTATTTTGTTCAAACCAAAACAACATCATATTAATGTTGTTTTTTCAAAAACAGCACCAACATGGTTCTATTTTGAACAAATCAGCACCAACATGGTGCTGTTTTTGAAAAAAAAAAACACCATAGTACAAATCAGCACCATATTAATGCAGTTTTTTAAAACCAACACCATATTAATGTTGTTTTTTCAAAAACAGCACTTCGTTAGTGTTGAATTTTCAAAAACAAAAATAGTTTGGTGTTGGTTTATTCAAAACAATATCACGTTGGTGTTGGTTTATTCAAAAACAGCACCACATTAATCTTGATTTGTTCAAAAGTAGCATTATTTAGGTGTTGGTTTATTCAAAAATAGTACTACATTAATCCTAATTTGTTCAAAAATAATATTATTTTGGTGTTGGTTTGTTCAAACCAGCACTACGTTGGTGCTGGTTTATTCAAAACAACACCAATATACAAAACAACATCAACGTTAGTGAGTATCTAAAAGGTATATATGACCTCCAATCATGGTTTTAATCCTCCCACAAGAAGCTATGACAAATGTACCTGAGGAACTACCTCTTCTCCTGCCAACAGATGTACTTGAGAAGTTATCCCTTTTCTAAGAAAGAGAAGGTAGTTATTAAAAGCCAAGGAAAAAATGACCTCATTTTTCTCAACAAAGGAGAAGAAGAAGAAGAATGAGCTGCAATTTGTAAGCGACAAGAAGCTGATCAAAGATTTTTCTTATTCCTCCCTCTTCTCTATCTTCTATCAATTACTATTTTGTACCACTAGCGTTGAAGTTGTTGATCGTAGAAGATATTAATTCATATGATAATTATAATATATTATAGTAGTTGGTGCTTAATTATTGAAACAAATATAATTGAAAGAGTTTTGATTTAATTATTTCCTGTCATATTCTTTCTTTCTGTACCAATGTGGTGCTGATTTTCAAAAACCAGCACCAACGTGTGAAATACTCTCCAAATGGTCTGGAGTAATTCTGGAAAAGTCTAAAATTTATAAATGAGGGCATATTTGGACTCCCGTGAGCCATGTGAATCTATAAGACTTGGAATGAGTCCGATCTAAGTCATCTAGGTCCATCAATGGATTTTGACCGAAACTCATTGATAAACCTAGAGGATTTAGATTTCTGAAATTTTTCCATGAGATGAAAGATAAGAGTGTCTATGATGTATATATGACTTTCAATCATGGTTCCTAAGACTCTTAAAAGAAGATATGAGAATGTGCCAAGTGATACGAATGTTGGTGCTGGTCTTTGAAGATCAGCACCAATGTGGTGCTGGTATTTGAAGACCCGCACCAACATGGTGTTCAATATTAAATTAATAGAAGATACTTGTTAGCCTAGCATACCTTTGTTTCAGTTGCTAAGTATTCCTCTTTAAGAAATTTCCTGGGATTTGACTCTTAAAATACCTTATCATCTAAACTTTGCATCATTTCTATCCTGCAAAACATAGATAATTATGATTCAACCAATGAGAAAATATCCATCTTCATTAAATGTTAAACACATGACTACTCTACCTCTCATTTAATTGCTTCAAGTTGTCCACAAATGCACTGATACGAGAAATGCAAGGTTTCAGTTCATCCTACACAGAATACTCTTTTTAACATGTAGTTCACTTCATATTACATAACAGTTTTTGACGATTATATAATATTCTTTGAAAAAAATGCTCTCTTTAACATGGTATTGATCTTTAAAAATCAGCACCAAGTTAGTTCTGATCTTTAAAGATCAGTACTACGTTGGTGTTGGTTTTTAAAGACCAGCATCAGCATCCGTGTCATTTGGCACACGCTCATATCTTCTTGTGAGAGTCTCAGAACCATGATTGAATGTCATATATACATTTTAGACACTCTCATCTTCCATCACATGAAAAAAATTCAGAAATCCAAGCCCTCTAGGTCCATTAATAGGTTTCGGTCAAAATTCATTGATGGACTTAGAGGACTTAGATCGAACTAATTCCAAGTCATGTAGATTTACATGGCTCACGGGAGTCCAAATGTGCCCTCATTTATAAATTTTAGACTTTCCTAATATAGCTCCAGACCATTTAGAGAAGTTTTTACATAGTGGTGCTGGTCTTTGAACACCAGCTCCACGTTGGTTCTGGTTTAGAAAGACCAGCACCACGTTGGTGCTGGTTTAGGAAGACCAGCACCTACATCCTTGTCACTTGACATACACATATATTTTCTTATAGGAGTCTCAGAATCATAATTGGAGATCATATATATATTATAGACACTCTTATCTTCCATCCCATGAAATTTTTTCAAAAATCCAAGTTATCTAGGTTCATCAATGGGTTTCGGTCAAAATCCATTGATGGACCTAGAGGACTCAGATCGGACTCATTCTAAGTCCTGTAGATTTACATGGCTCACAGAAGTCCAAATGTGTCCTCATTTATAAATTTTAGACTTTTCCAGAATTGCTCTAGACCATTTAAAGAGTATTTCACACGTTGATGTTGATCTTTGAAAACCAGCACCACGTTAGTATAGAAAGAAAGAGTATGATAGGAAATAATTAAATCAAAGCTCTTTCAATTATATTTATTTCAATAATTAAGAATTAACTACTATAGTATATTACAATTATCATATGAATTAATACCTACTACGATCGACAACTTCAACGCTAGTGGTACAGAATAGTAATTGATAGAAGATAGAGAAGAGGGAGGAGTAAGAAAAATCTTTAATCAGCTTCCTATCGCTTACAAACCGCAACTCATTCTTCTTCTTCTTCTCCTTCGTTGAGAAAAATGAGGTCGTTTTTTCCTTGGCTTTCTCAAAGCACTGCCTTGTTTTTCTAGTGACTGTCTTTTCTTCCTTGGAGAAGGGGTAGCTCCTCAAGTATATCTGTCGGCAGGAGAAGGGGTAGTTCCTCAGGTACATCTGTCATAACTTCTTGTGGGAGGATTAAAACCATGATTGGAGATCATATATACCTTCTAGATACTCACTAACGTTGATGTTGTTTTGTATATTGGTGCTATTTTTGAACAAATCAGCACCAAAATGATGTTGTTTTTGAACAAATCAAGATTAATGTGATGTTGTTTTTGAAAAAACAACATTAATATGGTGCTGATTTTGAAAAAACTACATTAATATGGTGTTGGTTTGAACAAACCAGCATCAAACTAGTGTTGTTTTTGAAAAAACAGCATTAATATGATATTGTTTTGAAAAAAATAGCACTAACATGATGTTGTTTTTTTTAAAACAGCACCAACGTGGTGTTGGTTTGAACAAAACAACACCAATGTGGTGCTGTTTTGAACAAACCAACACCAAATTGGTGCTGTTTTGATCAAACCAGCACCAATATGGTGCTGATTTGAATAAATCGTTGGTCTATTTTTGAAAAAATAACATTAATATGATCCTGGTTTTTGAAAAACAACATTAATATGGTGCTGATTTTTTAAAAATATCACCAACATGATGCTAATTTGTTCAAAACAACACCACGCTGGTGCTGGTTTGCTCAAACCAGCACCACGTAGTGCTATTTTGAATAAATCAGCACAAAATTGGTACTATTTTTGAACAAATCAGGATCAAATTAGTGTTGTTTTTGAAAAAATAGCATTAATATAGTGCTGATTTTGAAAAAAACTGCATTAATATGGTGCTGATTTGAATAAATCAGCACCAACGTGGTGCTATTTTAAAGATAACAACACCAAATTCGTGCTATTTTTGAAAAAATAGCATTAATATGATGCCGTTTTTTCAAAACAACACCAACGTTGTGCTAATTTATTCAAAACAACACTGCATTGGTGCTGGTTTGATTAAACCAACACTACATTGGTGCTGTTTTAATCAAACCAGCAACAAACTAGTGTTATTTTTGAAAAAATAACATTAATATGGTGCTATTTCTTTTTCAAAACAACACCAACATGATGCTGTTTTGATCAAATCAACAACAATATGGTGCTGATTTGAACAAATCGTTGGTCTATTTTTGAAAAAATAACATTAATATGATGCTATTTTTGAAAAACAACATTAATATAGTGCTGATTTTTTAAAAATAGCACCAACATGGTGCTGATTTGTTCAAAACAACACCACGCGGGTGTTGTTTGTTCAAAATAGCACCAAATTAGTGTTATTTTTGAAAAAAACAATATTAATAAGGTCCTGTTTTGAACAAACAAGTATCAAACTAGTGATGTTTTGGAAAAATAACATTAATGTGATGCTATTTTGAATAAACCAGCACTAACGTGATGTTGTTTTGAACAAACCAACACTAAACTAGTGCTGTTTTTTAAAAAACAGCATTAATAAGGTGCTGTTTTGAACAAACAACACCAAACTAGTGTCGTTTTTGAAAAAAACCGCATTAATACGGTACTATTTTGATCAAACTAATGCTGTTTTTGAAAAAACAGCATTAATAAGGTGTTGTTTTGAACCAACCAGTACCAAAGTAGTATTGTTTTTCAAAAACAACATTAATGTGGTGCTATTTTGAATAAACCAACATCAACGTGGTGCTGTTTTGAAAAAACCAGCACCAAACTAATGTTGTTTAAAAAAAAAATAGCATTAATAAGGTGCTGTTTTGAACAAACCAGCACCAAACTATGACTGTTTTTTTAAAAATAGCATTAATGTGATGTTATTTTGAACAAACCAGCACCAACATGGTACTGTTTTGAATAAACTAGCACAAATATGGTGCTATTTTGAACAAACCAGCACCAAACTTGTATTATTTTTGAAAAAACAACATCAATGAAGTGCTGTTTTGAATAAACCAGCACCAACGTGGTGCTGTTTTGAACAAACCAGCACCACACACCAGAATAATACAACACCAGAACAAAATTGTACTAGAATAAAATAACACCACGCACTTGAACAAAACATCACCAGAATAAAATAACACCAAAACAAAACTGCACTAGAAAAAAACCTACACCAACTTCTGTAATAAAAGAACAAAACAGCGAGGAAGGGAACATGTGACGACAGCGAGGAATCCCCGGAGAGATGGCGTGAGAACGAGTGACGACAGTCAGGGATGCATGGAGAGGCAACGACGGCGGCGAAGATGGATTGAGAGTTTAGGGAACTAGGGAGAAGAGAGGAGAGGAGAGAGGGTTTAGTAAACCAGAAGAAAGAGAGGAGAGGAAGAGAAACAGTAGGATTTAATTTTTTTTAGGAAAAAATGAAGAATTGGGGCAAAAAAAAAAGCGCGCGAAGGAAGAGAAAAAGAAAAAATGCATTAATTTTTTTTTATTTTAGCTACGTTAGGTGTCCACATAGGTTGTCGCTCATGATCGTTCATATAAAAGTGTGCAGACTATCATATATATATATAAATTTAATTATTTAATTTTTAAATTGATTAATTTTAGTATTGAAAAAATAGGATAAAATACTATTTGATAATAGAGATTGATAATTAATTTATTGTTAGGAAGGACTTGACATGCTGCTAAATGAGGATGGACAAATTCTCGATGACTCCAAAACAGATGACTAAAGTGAGAGAGGTTAACGAATGTATAGCACTCGCCGGATCCAACGAAAAAAATTCATATTAGTTATAATAATTTAGAGTTTATAAAATACTAAAAAATATTAAAAAAATTATTTCCTTCTTCCATAAATTTCTTTTTAATATATATGCACATTATAAAATATTATTTTTTTAAAAAACTTAGGTCAAATAATCAAAATCGTTCATGTAATTACATATAGCCATCAAAAAAAACACCGTATCCATCTATTTTTGCGAGCTTAAAAATATTAATTATTTAAATAAGTCTTCATTAATATTTTTTAATTTATCTTAATAATAAATATTTTTTTTTTATAAAATCAAATTAATTATTTCAGATTTAATATTATTTAATTAATTATTTTTTTTAAAAAAATTATTTTAAGTCTCTAAACTATTAAGTATATGAAATAATAATTATAATAATGGAGGATCGAAATTCTCCCAGGATTTTATCACCTCTGGCCACTTAAATTTATGTTGAACTCCCTCTCAGGGGATTTCATCACTGGCGATCTTCGGACGGTCGAGTTCCTTCGCTTCGCTATGTGTTTCATCCACTTCGTCTCCGCTACTTGGCATTCGTAGGGTCACGCGAAATCGGAACTCTCCTCCCTTGTCTTCGCCGCAGCTTAGATCCGCCGGAGGGAGGAGTAAAGAACTCTTCTTTCCTCTTCCTACGCTCCTCTCCACCGCTCCGACACCTCCCCCTATTGCGGTGAGTTCCGACTAACACCTTTCCTCCCTCCTCCAACTCCTCCATACCAGCTGCTTGATATTTACACCCTGCAGTCGTACCCTCCTCCGACATCTCCTCCCCTTCCTCCTCCATACCAGCTGCCGAATCCTCCAACATTGCGCTTCGCGTTCCCATCCGCCGCCAACACCTTCTACTATTTAGTCGTCCTCCTCATCCTGCCACTGCCTTATCCTTCCCTTCCTCCTCCATCGACATCACCCCACCTCACCTCCTTTGTCGACGTCCATGCTCATTACGTTTTTGATCGATTCTAAAAGCATCAGGATGTTTTCAAACACTTCCTTCAAATTTATTTCATAAGCAATACTTCAACTTTTGAGAGTGAGCAAGTAGAGCATGCTCGAAGCTGATCCTTCTATAATTTCATGATTGATTCTGAAATGCATCTCTGCTACTTGCAATCAGTCTATGAACACCTATGGTTTGATTTCTTTCACTAAAATTCATCTGTTTAGAGCAAGGTGAAGCAAATCTCTAATGTACCCTATGAATAAGGTGGAATTCACATGCTGATAAAATCATAGATTGCTTAGGTGCGAATCATAGTTAAAAGAGAACCCAAATTAATGTTAAAAAGAACTACTAGACAATATTAATCCCACCTAATTGTTTGTTTCAATCATGTGGATGTTCTATTTGGATTCTCTACGTGTGCATTTACTTCGTTTTAGGTTAAATATCACCACTATATGTTATATAATTATGCTTAATTGTAATTTATTTTGTTGCCGTGTTTTACTCTATGTTTGCCTAAGTGAACAAATATGCAAATTTAATTACAAATAACCATCTAGATATTTTTGTTGCACGTCTTAAATCAAAAGTTGCAGGCTTTGCATAGACCTTTTGTTTGCCACGGAGTAGAAACAATGATTTAAGGGAAAGTTTATATTTGGTTAAACTAATTCTTCTTTCTTCGAACACAGAGGATAGCAATCCACTCAACTATCGCATTGAGAAATTCAAGATGTGTAATTTTTTTGTTGCTTTTGCAAATTGAACAAAGGTATCTAACAAACTCCTACCTTTTTTTCCAAGTTGTGTTTTTTTTCTTCCAAATTTCAGTTGCATATCTGTCTTTGTGATAGAGAATGCACTTAATTTTGTGTTTTAGTGATCGTTAGTATTGTTTTCTTAGTCATGATAAATTAGTCTCCTTTGGCCCAAAGGTTCCTTTTGGTTGCATCTGTGAAATAATCAAGTACCACATAGTAAATAACTAGTTCAAAGGGATGACTATTTTTTTTGGATGGCAAAAAAAATAGTTTCCCATGGTTATTGGGCTAGAAAATGATCAATATATAACTTTAACCTAAAATTGTTCATGATCTCATTATCATTTTTTTTTTATATGTTGCATATTTCTTTGGTAGAATGACAATTTTTCATGTTACCTTTCGTGGTGCATATTTCCATTTGTAGGTTTGTTGAAATATTGTCGTTTAAAGAATTTTGTATATTGTGTTGGTGCAATTAGGTCCAACTTGGTCCCGATAGACGAAGGATTCTTTTGATGTTTAAACAATATGATGTTGTAATCATGTCATGGGCAACATTATTGAGGTAAGTATAAGTTATGACTAATGTGTAAATAGGTCAAGACTGGTTGGACACTTGACATTGGACAAAGTGCAAAAGGGTCAAGGTTGACTAGACATTTGACACAGGAAAGTCCAACAAGTGTTAGCATTAGTTGAAGTCTAACATGTGTTGGTAGTGAAAGTCTAGGCAAGTATATGTAGAATGGATGTTTGGTAGTGAAAGTTCACTTGATAAAGGCTGACCTGAGATTAGGTGAAGGAGGAAGTTCTAGAGATTGGATCTATAGACATTGGAAGTCTTGGTAAGTTGATGTTGAATTGTACTAGGCAAATGAGTGAGTCCTAGAGATATTGAATCTCTCAGCTTTAGAGTTGGATGGAGCCAAGGCATAAGTGGACTGATATAAGGTTTCAATCAGTTGAGTAGATCAGGTAGTCAACTTAGGTTGAAATGCTAGCAAACGAAATATTTTTATTCGAGTCTATTGAGGTATCACCAATCAACATTATTATAATTGTTAAACAAAATATGATTTGAAGAAGTCGACAATTATCACCTAGTATCGACCAATGATGGCAGAATAAAATAGTTGCTAGAAGATTTGGTCAAGGATAGATAGTGGATAAATTGTTTACTGATGAAATAGTCAACAAAGGAAATGGTTGCGAGCTAAAGGAATAGTCAAATTGATCTAGATAAGTTGATTGATGGTAAAGAATAGTCAGTTGATGGTAGAGAACACGATTGATGACACAACCGACAAAAGGACCTACTAAATCTTAGGGAACTAATTTAATTGATTTAGATTGGTTGATTGATAATAGAGAACAATTGATTGATGACATAGCCAACTGAAAAAAGGAGTCAAAATCCAAGTGCACTGAATTGGTCATGAGCTGATTTGGATCAAGAAAATTCTAGAAAACTTGTTGTCACCTATATAGACAACAATTCACTAGCAAAAGCTAATCTGATAACTTATTGTCACCTATAGAGCCAACAATTCATTAGCAAAAGCTTATCAGATATGTATATTATATAACATTTTACATGCTAAACCATTAATCATATCATTTACATTGAAAAACATTGTAGAATTAAAAGACTGGCTTAATTCCATAATCTATATAATATTCATGCTATATTTATAGTTATTATATAAATTTGTGTATAATATATTAATTATCTTAAATTTTGGTTATCATATTTTTGCTAATCACTAATTTTATAATTTAAGCCCGTATATTGTGTGAGAATTGCACTTGGAAATGATGATGATAATAATAATTATAATATATTAATATAATGTTAAATATACATTAGCATTTAGATACATATTACTATTATATATTATTTAAATACACTAAATAATAATATTTATTGTTATTTAGATACATATTACTATTAAATATTAATTTAAATAATATAATATTATATTATTAGATTAATAAATATCTAAGTCATGTATATTAATATGTTATTTATATTATAATATATGATTTTTATTTCCTATTATTACATTAAACTCATAATATCCATTATATATTATTTTATCAATAATTGTTTGGTTTAATGATAAGTGGCCGAGATTCAAAATGAGGTTCGAATGTGTAATGACATTATTCGAATAGTTTAACCTTGTCATTTTCATCTTGATAAGGATTAGTTTCACATCCATTGTGGTGTAAGGACACCTTGTGGTGAAGACCAAAAGAATTATATATTAATTTAGTTGTATATTATAAGTAGAAGTGTTAAATGGGTTGGGTCGTTTGTGGCATGTCCAATCCCAACATGCTATGGTTCGTGCTCAACACAACTCAAACATATTGATCTTGTTGTTCTTGGTTCGACCCAAAGTGTGGGTTCGTCCTAGTGCATGTGTGGGTTCGTCCAAGTGCAGGAGTAGCGATCCATAAGCTCTGGCTTGAAATGGAGGCGCTTAGCTTGATACAATCCATAGATCAAGTTTGGCCTACTAATTTTCTATATCATTTTAAAAAAAAATTAATTATTAATATAAATAATGTTAATAAAATTGAATAAAAAGTATCTTTTAATATTAATAACAAATTAATAAAAATATGTTTTAATTTTTTACTATTTTATTTAATTTTAAAAAATAATTTAGTTAATCTTATATAAAATTTAGCCTTAGCGAGCTTGGGCAGGCTTGGCATGACACCGCCAAGCCATAAGCTTGAGATAATTTGCCAATTGGGGCATTTTGGGTTTTGTTTAACATAATTTGAAATGAGGTGGGTTTTGCTTGACCCAACCTACCTCTTAAAGAGAGCTTGTAGGGCTCGGATGGGCACAAGCACAACCCTTTGACACATCTAACTAAGCCCAGGGAACTTAATTTCTTTTTTTGATACATATGTCTATATAGTGGAACCCTATTTCTCTACATATTCTTCCTAAGCGTTGTTCTTATTTAGTGCCCACTCTCTACTAGTGACCTTGCCCAATAAAGGAGTTTTTTTTATGTGTGCAAGTCATTGAATGAAATTTCGTATTGTGCTAAACTATACAGACGGAATTTGTTGTTCCACCCGTCGTCTGACACTGACACTAACACTGGTACTGCGAACTACAAAGGCTGTTGCGACCTACTAGGGTTGTGGGGACCTCCCTAGGAGTCGCGGAGGCTGTCGTGATCCCACGACTTTTTTTTAAAAATTATTATTATTTTTTAATATTTAGGTTAAATTTTTTATTTTTTAATGGCTAATTCCTCGCCCTTATTAATTTTTTGTGCTTCTTAATTTTCTTTTCTTTTATTCATTAACCTTTTTAGTCCTTGTTAATTTTTTTACTCTTTTGTCTATTATTTTTTTTCCCGTACAAAAAGAAAAATAAAGAAAAAAAATCTAAAAATTAAAGAAAAAATCTCTTAAGGATGATTATTTTTTTTTCTGCTTATCTCTTTATAAGATAAATAAAGGAAAAAATAACCCTTTAACTTTAAAATGATGATCCTTTTTCACGAGATAGGAAACAAATTATTAAGAAAGATAAAAATTAAATATGATTTCTAACTTTATAAAATATATTACTACTAATAAATTAAATTATTCTATATATAAATTTGATTTAATTTAACCTAAATTGACTTTTACTTAATAAACATTAAACATGTTATGAGATAATATCAAAACTTAAACTTAACATTACATTTCAAATATAACTCAATAATAAACATGATCAAATATTAATAAAAATATTTTTAATTAATATATTTTATATTTAAAAAAACTCCGCCCATGATGAATTAACCCCATCATTGCCGGTCCCAAGCCCGGATAAAAGAGGAGGGTTGCGTTAGGTTGCTAGTGAGTGTTAAACTAAGACAAGTGTTCAATGAATGAATCCATTAAACTATTGTGCTAATGCTGGTCCTTCCCCGGAAAGAATGCGTTGCAGGTCCGATTATAACTTCTTGGCAAGGACCATTACATCTCCAGAACTCGGGTGCAGTGTTAAATATGTAAGAGTTCGCATTACAGGATTCGACTGTAATGTGACTGCTACATTTCCATGAAAACTTGAGGGTAGTATTAAATAGGCAAGAGTTCTCACACCATAGGTTGGATAAGAACAAATATTATAGAAAAATTAATAGTCTAAGATTTGGAATATGGAACATAGGAACCCTTACTAGTAAAACAATAAAGGTAGTAGATACGATGATTAGGAGAAGAATTAATATTTTATGTGTACAAGAGACAAAATGTGTAGGCAAGAAGACAAAAATGATAAAGAACTCATGTTTTAAGTTATGGTACACAAAAAAAAGTAAAACAAGAAATAAAGTGAGTATTGTTGTAGATAGTTTGTTAAAGGATAAAGTTGTAGGAGTAGTTAGAAAGGGTAATAAAATTATAGCTCTCAAGATAGTAGTGACGAAAGAAACTATAAATGTAATTAGCATATATGCATAGGATTAGATGAAGATATTAAATCAAGGTTTTGGGACGACCTAGATAAAGTATTACAAAATATTTCGCTAAATGAAATAATTTTGATAAGAGGCGATTTGAATGGGCATGTTAGAGTGAAAAATGAGGAATATGAGAGGGTGCATGGGGGGTTCCGTAAAATGAAATGATTTTGATAAGAGACAATTTAAATGGGCATGTCGGAGTAAAAAATGAGGAATATGAGAGGGTGGATGGGGTTATGGGTTTAGAACAAGAAATGAAGAAAGAAAACCTATATTGAATTTTGTAATAGTATATGACTTTGTACTAGCTAATACGTTTTATAAGAAAAGAGAAGATTCACGTTCAAAAGTGAGAATAATAAATCGCAAATTATTTTTTTTATGAGTAGGAAGAGGGATAAAGTTTTTTGTAAAGATTGCAAGGTCATCCTAACTATTCATCATAGGTTAGTAGTGTTGGATATACGCCTCAAGAAGGAAAATATACATGACTTTTAGAATTAAGTAGTGGAAGATAAAGGATGAGATGAAAAACATATTTAAAGAGAAGATAGAGTACAAACATTAGGTGAAATATACGATGACTCTAATACGACATGGGATAAAATGATATCAAAATTGAAAATAGTAGCCAAGAGGGTACTCGGTGAGTTAAAGGAGCATGCACCTATGGAATGAGAAAGTACAGAAAAAAGTGGAGGAAAAACGAATAACGTATAAGGAATTATATATTTGTAAGAATGAAGAAAACTTAAAAAAATATACAATAGCCAAAAAAGAGGCTAAAAAAGCAGTGAATGAAGCAAAGAATAAACTTTTGAACGATTATATTGAAAATTGGATACAAAAGAAGGGCAAGGAGACATTTATAGAATAACTAAAGTGAGAGAGAGAGGAAGACACGAGATCTTATCCAAATAAGATGTATTAAAGATGAATACATTAGGGTACTAATAAATGATGGAGTAATAAAAGAGCAGTGCACGAGATATTTTTATCAAATTTTTAATGAAGGTTTAGGTAACTAATATAACTTAGGTAATTTAAATAGGTTAAATGACTAGAAATTTAAATTTTTATTATAGAATTGAGAATTCAAACTTCAGAAGTAGAATAAGTTTTAAATGAGATGCAAAATAGAAAAGCCGTTGGACAGATGATATCCCAATAGAGATATGGAAGTGCTTAGGGAAATAAGGTATTGAATGACTTACAAAATTATTTAACATGATATTGAAAACGAAAAAAAAGTCTGATCAATGGAGGATAAGTACTCTAGTTCTCTTATATAAGAACAAGTGAGATGTACAAAATTGGACAAACTATAGGGGTATTAAACTAATGAGTCATACCAGAAAGAATAATAAAAAAAGATTAAGTAAGGAGACTACGGTGACTGAAATCAATTTGGGTTCATGCCGGGAAGGTCGACAATAGAAGCTATACATCTTATAACTAATTGAAAAATATTGGAACCAAAAGCAAGATTTACACATGATATTCTTATGATAGTCACAAGAGATTATATGGAGAATTCTAGAAAAGAGAGGTGTTAGCATAACATATATTGAATTAATTAAGGATATGTATAAGAATGTAATGATAAGATTTCAAACGGATTTGTTAGGACCGAAGGAATTTAGATATCTCCACAATGGTATGATATTGTCCACTTTGGGCCTAGGCCCTCATGGTT
>JBBUKS010000035.1:10583687-10596686 GCA_038050645.1 Hedychium gardnerianum
TCTAAACTAAAAAAGTATCAAAATGAAGCATGAATAAGTGAAAACATAGAATAAACGCTCAATACATGGGATAAAATATGTACTAACTATGATAAAATCCTTATATGAAATATACATATCAATTGGTAGCTACAATCAATTAGGCAGATTAATTCAGATCGCTAGTGTGTCCAACCTCAAGACCATCAATCAATTGGTGAAAATCTCCAATCGATTGGCGACAGTAGTTGAACCGGGTAGTCGATTAAAAAATTGATCCACGTTCAATCCTGTCATGCCAATCGATTAGTGAAATTAACTAATCGAGTGTCAACTGATCGATCAAGCTAATCGATTCTAGATGATTTGTTCACTATTTTAGGCTTGGCAATCATCCATCGCGATTTTGCCCTAAATTGGATCAAAACGCGATGGTTCTTCCTAAAGATGGCAGCGATCACCACTGTTCTTCGTGTTCTTCGCGAAAAACGTAAAAAATAGGAAAACAAGCCTATCCTAGGTTTTTTTCTTTATATGATGTTTTCGATGATTATATCATACTAGTAAAACCTAATCTAGCATAAAAACAAAAAACGATGAAGAACCCTAACTTTATAGTCATAAGATCGATGAAATGACCTTGTGCTCTAATAACACATGTTAGATCCGTCTTGTAGAAAACCTAGGCCACATGAATTCTAAACACCAACAAGAACTCGTATAGGAAAACATAAAGGTCAAGGGATCTAGTAACATTGATCATACGACAGAACAAAAATTAAGAAAGCTATAAATAATGAAGAACCTGAATGCAGTAGAATTTCCATAAGATCTTCGTGTAATAACTCTTTATCCATCAATTCCTATGGATGATGAAGAAGAAAAAGTAGAGGATGGTCTTTCGAAGGAATTAGGGTGACGACACCAAAACTCTCATCAATGGGGAATGAGGGTTATGTCAGGATGCCTTGATCTAACATGGACCAAACCCTTATATAGAGGATCTAGCCCGTTATCAACCCATAGATGATAATAGAGCAGATATAGGGTTCTACACATATAAGTCCACATTCAATAATCCGAAATCCTCAAAAAATATAAGTTAGATCAATTAATGGGTTTGATATCTTAACAACATAAATCCGTAAATCACAAATTGCATGTAAGTTCACCTAAAGAAGATTAAATCCTACAAGACATTGTAGCTATTCTTTATTAATCTTTGGTAATGCCTAAAACTCATTCTGTAAGAGGTTTTTCCACCTCCACCACATTATTGAAGGAGAAAAAAATAGTGGGTCCAAGTGTGATCTATCTTAAGATCATAAGCCATGGACTAGGAGCCCATGAGTTGCCGAACTATGTTACATCATTGTGTCATTCTTTGGTATGTGTGTGTCATTTTCTTATGCTTCTGTGGTTACTCTATTTTATGTGTCTTTGGTAAAAGCACAACAAGAGAAATAGATCTTTCATTTGCAGGTATGTTACTCACCCTCTCCTCCTTTAGTGATCCAACTCACAAAGTGATGCAGGAGGATCTGAACATTTTTATACTATTTTAGTAATTTTTATATTTTTTAGTATTTAGGATATTTTTGATAATTTTCAAATTTTGGTAATTTATGTTTTTTTTTATATTTTTAGATTTGGAGTATGTTTAGAGATTTCATGTTTGTGAATTTCCCCCCTTTCTTTTATAGTTTTTTTTCTTTCTTTACAAGATAGAAATTGGAGTCTATATATTAGGATTTCTTTCCTTTCTTTGTGTCTTAGGTATGAAGTCTATATAAGAGTCCTGTTTAGTTGTTGAAATTAATCCTCAAATATTAAATAAAAATCTCATTTTTTAGAGAAACCTGGAGGACATTGATTAATTCTTCTTGCCTTCTCCTCAATTCTCCTCTTCTCGTCAGCCCGCAGGATAATCGCTATCCGTTCCAACATCACAAAGACACCTACAACCTAGGGATACAAAAAATGTTGTGAGGACATGATAGAAGGGCATATGAATCTTGCCCTGAATGGGGTAGTAATAATGGACTCAAATACATGCAATGTTGCATCATGGTCCAATTGATGTGGGAGGCCATACATCATAAACTTATGATGTAGTCAAAGCTTTGCTAGACCCTAGTAAACAATCTTATAGAAGACATTGCTAGAGTAGAAAATTGTGTGGCCAAGAAGATGCACTGAGCTAGGGGTCTAGGAATATGAAACTAATGTTGATGCATAAACTCTATCGAAATGTCTATGAATGGCTTAAGAAAGGGTTCTATCATGTAAGGAAAACACAGGAAATCATGGGGAGACTCTTTGAAGTCGAGAAATTAACTAAGAGTAGTAGGAATAAACTCAATGTTAGTCCCTCAGACATGAGGAGTATATGTTCATGGTAATCCCATACACCTAAGATTGTTTAAAAATTCTTGGCACAAATCCAAATTCACTGATTGGGTGCAATATACCAACTTATCTAACTTATAATACTCAATCATCTCTATGATATGAGGATAAACCTCGGTGAAAACTTGGCATTTAGATACTAACAACTCATCATATGGAATACACTATTGTGGCATTGTTTTTTTTTTTGGCAAAAGTCAAAAGGGCACATTTTTTTTCTTCTAAATCATCAAGATGACATCCCATTTTGATTTTTTTTTTATCAAAAGAGCGCTCCACCCCATATACAATTTACCTAACTACTCTCCACTACACAGTAGCATCTTATTCCCATTATTATCTCTCTCATATTTTTTTCCCACCTAAATTGGTGCGTTACAGTGTAACAGCTACGGGTTCGTAGCTACTACAACATAAAAAATTGAAGACTAAAATTATTTGGAGCCTTCTAAAAGGATTTAAGAGACATTTTTTGAGTCTGAAACTTGGCTGTTATGGGTTCCATCGTTAATTAGTTGTAGATCTCTGAACGAGCTTTGATTTGATATATTGTGAATCTTGTGGTTCAACCTGAGTCAAAAGTTATGACCTTTTAAAAATTAGGATTAAACATTCACATTGTAGTAGCTACGAAATCATAGCTGCTACAATTGAGTTGCCATGCCACACAGTTGTAGTAGCTATGATTTTGTAGCTGCTACATAGTTGTAGCGACTACGGTTTCGTAGCTACTACAACGTGAATATTAAACCCTAAACTTTAAGAGACTATAACTTTTGACTCGGATTACAAGGTAAAGCTTGTAATGACCCAATTTTAGGCTAAAAAAATGTTGTTTAAATTTTTTCGAAGGCTTCGAACAATTTTACTCTTAAATTTTTTTCCCATGTTGTAGCAGCTACGGAACTGTAGCTGCTACAACGCGCTCGATTTAAGTGGGAGACAGAATAATAGTGAGAATAATACTGGAGGATAGTTGTGTCATTTTACAAGGGGAGGAAGCGTTCTTTTGATAAAAAGTTAATATAGAATGCCTCTTTAATGATTAAGTGAAAAAGAGATGCCCTTTTAACTTTTGACTTGTTTGTTTAGCTCTTCATTGGGAACCTAGTGTTAAGACATGGGTTTGGGGTAGTAGCTTCTCTGAAGGGGTCATGTCAATGTAAGACCCATACCATGAATAAGATCACGGACAAATGAATAGATCAAGATTACCAACGACAATCTCAGATTAGCTGGCGTTAATGATGACAATCAAGGAAAAACTAAACTTCACAAAGGGACGTGCCCTCCATTGTCAAAAAATGGAGCAAAAGTCGTAATGCAAAGTAACCTCTAGCTATTTTAAAGGGATGAGCTTCAAATCATGGTTGAGGGTTGGATTTGAGGTGGAAGAATGATAGTGGAGAGTCTAAGGAGGTTGTGTAAGATTGTAGAAGGTTTCAGAGTGGTCAAAGGTAGGATTTTAGTGGTGAAAATCAAGGACGACGATGAACTCTAGGGTTTGTAATCACTTGCTCTCCACACGAGCTATTTATAAAGTTGAGACATAATCGACTGCTCAAGATTTAGTAGTCGATTGCCGCCTTAGGTCGAGTGTTGCAATCAACCCAGAATAGGGCCAATCCATTCTATATTGATCTACAGTAACCACAGTCTACTAGCATACTGTAACAATAGTCGATTGGGAAATCATGAATTTTCTGAAATCTTTAGTTGTATTTTCAAATTTTGTGAAAATGTTTGTTTGGCTCATACATGCCTAGAAAAATAAACTTTGCATGAAAATTCGGCTAATTTTTAAATTTGACTAATTTCCTAAAATAATCTAAATGGTTCATTGAATTGATCCTAGAGTCCTAGTTTGGGTTTCTTTTCAATGCCCTTGACAAATCCAAGATGGAGTACTCCCAAAGCATTAATTTATTAGGCATTCCATAAGATTTAGGTCCTAAGTGTGCCAATTTGAGTTCATTTTTCATTATAGATCGCTTTGGCACACTTAAAGTGCCACCACTATCATGATAGGGTTAACTACCCCTTAATTATGGTTGACACATCTTAAATCCTTTTAGTGTGATGGAATTGCACCCTTAGGAACCCAAATGTATGGGAGCTCCTTAGGTTAACTAAATATTCATCAGGGATAATTTCCCTAAATACCCTTCTAATGGTCCTCTTAGGCTTCTTAGAAACCTTGATCATAGTAGTGTCTCACGGTTGACTATAGAGATGTCCTCCCTTGTTGTCTTGACTCCACTTCTGGATGTAATTTTGATTCCATAATCACAAAGAACTCTATGATAGATTGACTGTCTTTCCTTGGACTTAAGTTTGTAACTCAACCCTTTCTTGTCCATGGATGCGTCATGCCTTCTTCGACTGAAGTTTCCCTTGTTGAAATTTATCATCTTCTCAAGGGTCATTTCCAAATGATCAAGCCTTGACCTAATGACTTGATTTTCTTTCTCTAGAGCATTAATCATAGGTTTTTCATATCTACCTTGGATATTCTTTTTCTTAGGTATATGTCTAGTATTTTTAGTTGATTGTCTAGATTATCCTAGGATTTTGGTTTCGCCACGATGACCGTTGATATTCTATATATTGTTTACTTTCCTATCTCTATGTTCGTTTGCATGCAGGTGGACCTATCCCAAAATACAGATATAGACTTTTGGAATATACCGGTGTGCCTACCCAAATGTGACATCTACTTTCAAGGCAACATTGCTAGTACAATCATTTTCTCAAGGAGGAACCTATCGTGAGATCCCCACGGTCCCCTAGTTTCCCTCCTCTATTTTGTGATGCCAAATCGAGGCAAATACATTAGGATCTGTGATAGCCAATGGTGCCCCTGTTGGGGTGTCATCCTCTCGTAGTGTTCTGGGCTACTTTCATGACCGACTCCCCATGTCTTGGACATTTATGAGTCAGAGAGTTGGGTTCACCTTTCGGTCCTTCCCCATGCACCATGAGATACGAAGGTGCAAGTTAGTATCACAATTGTGTATGTACAATAAAGTCGGATCATAGAATAAACATGTCATAGAATAGAGAAAGAGAAGCAATTACATAAATTGAATGTCAACAATTTCATCGGGCTATTCCATAATCCTAGAATCAAGAAATCTACTCCATGGAGATGGAGTTCAAACTAAAAGACATGAAAGAAAACATCTAACAACTCTAAACAAAGAAAGAGGAGAAGAGAAAGCTTAGCGAGATGGTTGCCTATCTTCGGAAGGAACTTCAAGCTTCAATCAATGGATGGATCGCTTCGATGGCTCTAGGGTTCCCCTTGACAGGAAAAACCCTCCTCCAGGGAAGGAGACGGAGTCTCTAGTCCCAAATAACCTAACAAGAGTTCCATTGATTCTTTTATAGCTTCCCAAGCCTTCCAAATTTGTTAGACCCTGCCTAAATCATCGGGGTGCACCAAAATGAGGTTTTAGGTCCTTAGACTCAGTTTTTATGGGTTCTACCAATAATGTAACTTGTATATCTTAAAATTATCTTTAATTTGATAGGTCGTAGGCCTCGTGGCTCAACCCTAGCAAAAAAGTTATGTCTGTTCGAAGTTTGGTTTGCTGTTGGGCTGCCTCGGGATAGATTGACACGGTCGTGCTTGTGAGCCACAGACTAAATGTGCACAGTTACTGTGGAAAAATGCATGGTCGTGCCAAGGAGGCATGATCTGGCAAAATTTCTTTTGTGCTAGAAAGCACGACCATGCTTGGGAGGCATGACCGTTTCAGCTGGAGCTAGAGGTAGTGGCATGATCATGCTTGGGAGGCACGACCGTGACAAGTGAGGTTGCTAGCTTGTGTTGGTTTTGTGAGGAAGAGCATGGTCGTGCTAGGGAGGCATGACTGTGGTAGCTATGAACCAAGTCCTGAAGGCCTTGATTTTTCTCGTTCTTTGTTAACTTCGACCAGAGGAGCACACTTGTGTAGTAAGACACAACCAAAGCGTGTTCCTTGCTTTAAATCCATGTTCCAAGACTTTATGCTTCAAATTTGCTCTAATTTTACGTCGTGTCAATGAAAAAGCACAAAAAGTAGATCTCCGAACAAAAAAAAGTAAAAGTTATGCAAACAATAGAAAGAAGATGTACGTATGCAAAATATGCTCATGAAATGACACAGAATGTATACAAAATAGTACTAAAAACTATGCATGAAATTTACACATCAAATACCCCCAGACTTAACCTTTGCTTATCCTCAGGCAAAACCTATAATTTAGATCTATGTGAGTGATCGATGCATCATAATCCCTAGAGAATCAATCTAATGAGCAAAATAATCAAATTGTCCTTGTGTAGACTAACTGAAAGTTCTCCGTGCTCAGTGCAAAAAGTGACTCAAATTTTTTTAGTTTCAACTTCCAATCCTAGTCAAGTCATCAACTAACCATGTTTTTAATGCTTCCGGCGATAGACACTTACCTATCACACCAAGGTTCGTCCCTCGTAAAAGTGCTATGCACTATCTATATAATGTCTCAAAGGAATACTCGATATCAAGAGAAACATGATAGGTATTTTCCTAGTAATCTAAGTCAGCTTCAAAGGGGTACCTTATCAGATTCCACTCACGACAACTATTTTTTTTATCTCATGTTTTTTTTTTCAACTCAATCCTTTTTTTCTAGGATTTTGATTTTTTCCAATGAGTACCATGATCCGAGTTTTTCTAGTAACCAAAATACAGTTGAGGGGGGGGGGGGTCATCTAGAAGACAAGAGTCCTAGTCCAGTTCTATGAATCATGACTATTTTCAGATATATTACTATCAAAATCAAGCACAATTGTAAAGATATCCTAAACAACTAGGCTAACACCAAAACTCATTCGATAAAAACATGCTCAAGTCATGCTACTACTGATAGAAGAAGATAGACCGCTAAGCATACTAACATACTATCACAAAATATAAAAAATCTAGAGTTTATCTTGCTAATGTCGTGCTATAAGGAACAAACAAGAAATGCATGATGACATGGTAAAATGATATGATGCAACAAAAGAAAAATTTATGATGCAAAAAGAAACATGACAAAACTAAGCTATAGTCTAACAAAACTATCCTAACTAAATAACTTAAATCTCCCCTAGACTTGAACTTGTTATTGTCCTCAATGATTACAGGATATATTGCGGAGGAGGTGGGAAAAAGAAGAAGGTTACCAAGTGATGAGTGCTAAGCGTATAAGTCATTCCACTGTCGGTGTAACTCCACCATCTAGCAGTCGGGCTCCTCTCTAATGGCGGAGAAGGTAATCATCATTTTTGAAAAATTCATACGCCGAATACCCTGCAAAAGAACTAGCAAAAGAAAGAAAATAGTGTCTAGGTGGAGTGGGTGAGGTGGTGATTCCATATCAATAGGCTCAGGGGTGGGGCAATTGGTCCTTAAGAAGTCGATAGTAAAAAAAAAAAAATCACAATCCCAAATAGTTATATGAATTACAATGCAAGTGATGTGCATAGATTATATATGTTTTTAGATATTTTATATTGTACATCTACTTATATTTTATTGACATGATCTACATTATCGCACCTCATTTTATTATGTTATTATGCTTTTTACTCCATATCGTTCGGAGATTTGTTTTTTCTTTATTTTCATTGACATAATGCATTTCAGAGCAAAATGAAACTTAAATGAAGAGCAAAGCAGAAAACAGGGCAGAAAGTAGAGTAGGAAGCAGAGCAGCCAGGGCCAAAACCCTGGTCGTGCCCCCCAAGCACGGGCGTACCTCAGCCACAGAAGGAACTCAAGGTAGGGTCGTGCCCCCCAAGACACTGGCCATGCCCCCCAAGCACGGGCGTTCCTCAGCCACAGGAGGAACTCAAGGCACGATCGTGTGTCCCAGACATGACTGTGTAACGTTTCTGAAGAAAGACAAGGCACGACCATGTGTCTTAGACACGGCCGGTCTGGACAATAGTGCTTCCTTAATCCTGGGAAGTGCTTCACAGGCACGACCATGCCTCCATTATACTCAGTCTCAAGTGTAGGTCGTGCCTCTTAGGTACGATCGTGTGCTAGAAAAATATGGGCCGTGCCCCATGCCTATAAAAGGGGTTTTTTACCCCTTTCTCAAGGGGAGTTATTCTTCCCTTCTAGGGAGAACACTAAGTCCATCACCACTCCATTTTCCAGAGATTTCTTCGGTGATCCAAGGCAGTTTTCTCCGATCCATCCATCATCCGAGCAAGGAGAGCACTCCCGAAGACCAAGACAACAACTGGCTAAACATTCATTCCCTCTTCTTTTTAGATCGGGCTAGAATTTTATTTACTTGTCTTTGTATTTTCTCTCTTTGTTTATGGAGTAGATCTCTTGTATTCTAGGGTTAGGGAGTATCTATGATGTGATTGATAATATATGAACTATAGATATGCCAATTTCCTATTTCTATGAGATGCTACCTCTTATGCTATATGTGTTGTAACTTGTAAATGTTTGACGAAATGAGTATGTGAATAATGCATGTAGATCTAGGGTGTTTGCTTCTATGTTAAAGTTGCTACTAGACTGGATAATTGGGAGATTCTTAGTGACAAATGATTCTCATTTAGCCAAACATTTATGCCCTAAGTGACAAAGGACATCGACACTTATTCCACTTTCTAGAGTTAAAAGATCTTGACATAGGAACTAACCTTAGTTCATAGGAGTAGTGTGGAGAATTAGAAGATGATCATGTTATAGGGACATTATCTAACATCATAGTAAAACCAAAAGCCTAGAATCGCTCCCTAAACCGACCTTCACAACTCACTTGGACCTAGACCTCACCACTCTCTCTCTCTCTCAAGCTCTTTCTCACACTTTCTCTCTTTTAAGTTCACAAGCTCTAAACTCAATTAGTCTAGATAACTTCCTTCATAAAATTTTTAGTGCCTTAATCCGCAATCCCTATGGATATGATAATCTTTTATATTACTGACGACGTTGTCGTGCACTTGCGGTCACGTAACACTACACTCTATCATTTGACTGATTACCATCAATCGAGTTGAAAACCAAGTTCCTAACAAACTTTCTATTTGCTATAGTAATAGTAGACTATTACTATTCATCAATCAGCTGCACTGTAGCAAAAACCCTAATTTTTGTAGCAATCATAAAAATACTATAGCAAACCCTAGTTACTATAGCAAATTCTAAAAACACTATAGCAATGTTGAAAAACCCTACAAACCTCAATTTCAAGGTTTAGAGTTCATCAATTGATTGATACACCATATTAATCGTTTGATACTCTTATTTTAGCCTTACTAAAATTGAATTCTTGTCTTGTCTAGTATCCACAACCTACCAGGACTTCTTTTGCCCGTCATCTGACTTTAACCTCCCGAGACTTTTCATTTCCTAGCATCTAATCCACTTTGACCTGCTGAGACTTCACTGTTGCCTAACATCCAGTCAACCTTGACCTATTGAGAATTCACCATTACCTAGCATCCTATCAACCTTGACCTGCTAAGACTTTCTCATTGCTTAGCATCTAGTCAACCTTGACATATCGGGACTTCATCATTACCTAGCATCTGATCCACCATGACTGTTGGGACTTCATCACTTATGTCAACTACCTATTGGACTTTCGACCGTCAAATGCTCGATAAACAGTGACCCACTTAGACTTTCCTCTTGCCAATTCCTTATTGGAATTTCAACTGACAAGTGTCTTGTCAACCATGACCAACTTGGACTTTCCTCTTGTCAACTTCCTATTGGACTTCTGACCACCAAGTGCTCGGTCAATCATGATCCACTTGAACTTTCCTCTTGCTAGCTCTTTGTTGGACTTTCGATCGTCAAGTTTTCGATCAAATATGACTCACTTGGACTTCTCCACCATCAAGTATCCTGTCAATTTTGACTTACTTGACATCTCACTCAATCAGCTAACATATTGATTAAATATTGAAACTAAACTTGAGTCAACTCGAGCTTAATCAACTGATCAACCTAGTCAACCTTGACTAGAGATCGATTGCACCAACAGTCACTAGACAACTCAGACCTTCTAATGTTAAGGAAGGAAGACTCCGGGAATGTAGCCTGACCCCTTTTTTTAAAAGCAGATCCTCACTCTCTGATTAATCGTATGTCGTACTATGATTAAAAATTTAATTATCGAACCCCTATTATAGTGAAGTATAGGGTTGATTTGGATCGTCTCTCAAGGAATGCAATGGTGTATGATAATCTCAAGATCAAGTTTGTCACGTCCCAAGAGTATACTTCTCAAGACCGAACGATACCCCCTAGTGACAATATGAGAAATCATCGATATAGAACTAATAAAAAATCAAAACAGTTATTAATGCATATTTAAAACTACTAAGTTACGAAATGAATGCAAGTATGTATGCATGAATATGTAAACATACTAAACTAAATAAGTTAAAAACAAGACTCAAAGAATTGATTCAGAAAGAAACTATAAACAGACACAACGGAACATAAAACAAACAACTCGAAAGAAAATCCAAATTCGAGTGGGACCGACAGCCAGGACCTCTGAGCGACACGACACATCTTCTACCTGCTAACCTTGATATTAAAGAAAATCAAGGGATAGTGAGTACAAAATACTCGACGGGTATAAGAAGGATAAGTGCATGAACCTATATAGTGTAAGAAGATCAAAGGAAGTAGTCTTAGGTAAAGTTATTGTCATAAATAAGAGTACCAATATAAACAACTGCTACCAAAAGCAAAATCAATAACATGATCAACTACTGACCTGATCAACCAAGTATAACAAATAAACAAAGTGTACAACCTATACATCCAAATCCAACATAAAGTAAGCACATAACAGACATATGACAAGTACTATCCATGGGAGAAACGCTCTACCACGGGCAGGTCCCGTGGGTGGACAGGATGAGGTAGCTATCTAGCTCCTCAACTACTGACTGCGGGAGAAATGCTCTACCACGGACGAGTCCCGTGAGAAGTTAGAGTATGTATTCACTGTATGTGGGAGAAACACTCTACCATAGATGGGTCACATTGGTAGACAAGATGTGTAGCTATCTAGCTACAAATTGCGAGCGACAACATGCTACAACTATTAGTCTAATTTCACTAACGTATAAGTACAAGCCTAAATAACAACCAAGACCTAGTAGGAGATTCGATATCCTACACTACGGTATGGTCTTACTAACATTTAGGCACGAGCCTAAATAACAAACATGGGGTATGGTATGATACTCGATATTCTACAGTACGGTATGCTCTCACTAACATATATGCATGACTATAAATATTGAGCTAGTAACCTAGTTTAATATTTTATATCTCTACTATGGTATAACATCGTTAGCATAAAATCACAAGCATAAATGATAATAAGCAGCATGGATAGCAACAAGACTGCATGAATATCAAATAGATCAAAATAAGGACAAGCAATTAAGTATCAACTCAAGAAATAAATAGAGTGAAGTCAGGGTGAGCAAATAAATGCTACCTGATCAACATAAAGGAAAAAATCATCATGCACTAAGATCAAAGATCCAAAGAGGTCAAGAGAGAACTAGCCACCACAATTGTAGAATATCCTAGTCATCTTCAAGTCAGAGGACTTGCATCGAGCTCAAATCCTACAAGTGCAGGATACAAAGCAAATCTAAGAATTTATAATACATCAATCAATGCAATCTACCCATCTGATTAGTAATTCCATTGACTAATAAGTTGTTAACTTATATACAATCAACTATTAATTAATCATCCAATTATTCCTCTTAATTAGTTATCTACTTAACTAACTCCCAAATTAATCAACTTAACCTCTTGATTAATAAATTGATTAATTTGATTCCATTAATTAATTCAATTACATTAATCAATCTAATTAATTAATCCAATTAATTATTGTTTGAATTTTAATTAAGTCTATTACCTCGTCTTCTTCTTCCCTATGCATCTTATGGTGGCTTGCGGAAGTGGGAAGCTATCTATCCAGTGGTGGTGAGAGGATGCGCGACGTCGTTCGCTACTTAATCAGAGCGATGGCCGGTGCTCGACGGCAAAGGCAGGCTGGCAGCGATATACAGGTTTGTTGGCTGCTCACGGTGGCAGTGAGCACGATAGTGTGTGAGCTTCTTGGAGAGGGTGACGACTGACAACGGTGTCGTATAAGGAAAGGGGAGAGCTGGTGAGTTGGCGTGGCGAAGGCGTCGATGGCGGTGGAGGTAGGCTGCGGCTATGGTTGCTAGAACTAGCGATGGTCGACGACCATGTCGAGGGAGGAGAGGGAACCGAAGCGGGGAGGAGAGGGTCGGTCGAGCTGCGTCGATGGTCGGGCGCTAGGTGGTGGTTGCATCAACGATCGTGCCATAGGTGGCGACGACACTACGAGCGCTTGTGGGGAAAGGAGATGAGGTTGTTAATTTAGAACTTAGGTTTTTAATTAAAACTTAGGGAAATTGAATCAATCAACTCTCAATTTAAATAGAATATTCTAAAGAGGCTTTCTCAAAGCCTATTTAATTTATCCTGATAAAATATTTATAAATTCATTTTAAATTCCAAAAAATTCTAATAAATCCTATATATTAATATAAAT
>JBBUKS010000035.1:10596786-10610449 GCA_038050645.1 Hedychium gardnerianum
AAGAATTCTAATCATATCACATATCTTAACACAAATTCTAAATACATCACCAAATCCAATTAGCATTAGATTCAATCCCATCTTTTAACCCAACATCTTCTAATCATAGATGTAGAATGGTTTTTATACAAGAACAACTAATACCACTAATTATTACCACAATTCTACCCAACCAAACATTTCATCAAACACCTAATGTGCATGAATTAATTGAAACTAAATCACAAACCATCCAAAAAGGTGGAAGCCAAATACATTACAATTAACCTCAATAACCAAACTACATACTTCATCCATTTACACCAACAAAACTAACTATGATTCATCCATAAAAATCAAAGTCATATCTACACACTAAAGCTAATTTACACTTCATCAACAGATTCAAATTTATGTCTACACCATCAATGCTAACTATAATTTCTTCCATAATCAAACATAATTTTTAAATCAAACCTCTAATCCACCCTTACCTTTACTGATGGAAGCCACTAGAGCACATCCAAAGGTGTCCCGAATCGAAAAAATAGATCCACAACAAGCCCCTTACTGTTGACTGTCGGATGAGTCTAAAATGACCTGAATCACAGCAACAGAAATTTGCCTGAATCCCATCAAACTAACAGTGGCTAGAATTGGCAACAAGATGACTAAATTCGGGAGGAAAGTGGCTGACAACTACCTGGAAAGAAAGAACAGAGACAACCATGAGTTTTCAGATCCAACCAAAAATCGGCCAAAACTCAACTCACAACTTCCATTAACCTAAAAAGAGGAAGGTAGCAACTAACCCTAAACCAACAAATCAACATTTCCTTACCTGTAAATGGGCTGATGGTCGGAGAAAGGAATGAAGCAGTGATTGCTTGGCCGACATCTCTGCATTCTGCCGGAACAAGGCTGCCCCCAACTCTATTTATTGTCAATTTTTTGGAGGTGACAGGAGATGGCTGGAGCGGAGGTCGGCGACCGGCGATTGGGAGGAGATGAAAGGAAGAGAGACTCAGAGCTTAGGGAAATCGAAAGAGGGTAGAGGGATGGAGGGGCTACAGTGGCTGCATCTACGCCCTGGCGACTGTGACCACCGGACGACGGCGACAAGAGAGCGCGAAGACGGCGGTGGCGTTGAGGCGCGGCGACAGTGTCGATCGGAGGAGAAATTGCAAGAAGGAGGATCGCGCCGGTGAAGAAATCGGGGAACAATGACATCGTCGAGTGAATATGAATTCATTGAGGTAGGTAATTTATAACTTCAACTTAGGCTTTGATTAATTAACCTAGGACTTTTAATTAATACTTTGGGTTTAATTAACTTTATCAACTCTCAGTTTTATTAGAAATGACTTTAGTTAATTCATATGAATTTGGTTTAGTCCTCGAAAAACTTTCTAAAAATTTCTAAAATTTCCATTAGGTTATTTCCTATTTTTAAGGCCCAAATTTTAAAATTTTGTCATATCTTACACAGGAGGTAAGTATCTAGCTACGAGGTGCGGGAGAAACTCTCTACCACGTATGACCTCGTAGGCAGTCAGGGTATAACAACCCAAATAGTAGCATGCCTACGACTAGCTCACACCCGAAGGGATCCCTTATCGATAGCCCATGTATCTTTGTGATGCTACGACTAGCTCACACCCGAAGGGAGCCCTGATCGCTAGTATACATGCATCACCGATGCTACGACTAGCTCACACTCGAAGGGAGCCCTAATTGCTAGCATACATGCATCACCAATGTTGCGACTAGCTCACACTCGAATGGAGCCCTGACCGCTAGCATACATGCATCACTGATGTTATAACTAGCTCACACTTGAAGGGATCCCTGATCATTAGTATACATGCATCACTGTGATAGCAGGAAGACAAAAAAGTCTACCATCACCTATGTCTATCTACACAAATGTACTCAACTATATTCATAAAGACATACCAATCATAAAATACGCCACACGCATGTTTATAACCACAAATCAGACATGATAATCACTAACATGATACATCACCTAGAATACATGTCACACCCATGTTTACACCTACGATCATACCCATACGATGCATGCTACAATGTTTTGGGTACACGCCATGCACGTGTCCACAACACAATCAAAAGAATGTAATATATGTTACATCATTATTGGTACACGTCACACACGTGTCTACAACACAATAAAAAACATGCAATATATGCCACATCATTATTGGTACACGTCACACACGTGTCCACATCTATAATTCATGAATAATGAATCACATCCTAAATTATCCTATGTACACATGTACACAACTACATGTCATGAATAAACTGAAACTAATATATGAACATCAGCACATGCCACACACATGTCAAACAATTATATGATTACCCAATCATAAGTATGTTCCTATTGTGCACACCATACACGTGTATACACTACAGAATAGGAAAACAAAAGAGACTACATGAATATAAACAGATAAACTCTAGGTACAATCAACAGGTATCAAACTCATGAAGCATGTGAAAAGAATCAAGGTAAATACAACTACCTATTCAAAGTAATAAATCATGCACTAAGATAAATAAGCTATCAAAGACAAGATTAGAAGTACTCGCCTCCAAATCATGGATCGTGTCGAAGAGTCCTCAAGTTTAGGTACTTGTCTTGAATCAAAGTCCTGCATCAAGGAACACAAATTACAATCAAGTTCTACTACGAATCCAATAACTAAACCAAAACCTAAACCGTTTAGGAACCCTAAACAAATTGACCAAACCAAATTCATCTCATTAAAACCTGCATAATTATCTACCTCATCAAACAACTTCAATCGATCATGAATCCATTAGCTACATGAAACCCTAAATCACCATTGACCCTACAATTGGGTACAACTCATACTACAAGGTATAAGAACATAAGAGCTCTCAAAATTCACATCCTAACCAAGATGATATCCATACATCCTAACTAGGTCATCATGAAATCCTTAACATTAACCCTACTCAATGATCTCCCATCCATGATCAATAACATCATGTACAACTAATCATAGAAAATCATGAAGAACATTATACATCCATTTACCATTCTACCCAATCCAAATCCGAATTCAACACCATCATACAAGACGAATCATAATATCAATTCAACTACCAATTAATTCTAATCACAAATCCTCTATGTTTTGATATACATTAACTCCAATATCCACACATTCCTCTTCCATTTCCTTGAACACATCCTAGAATCCAAAGATGTAAATATATATGAACCACATATCTACACAATTGAAATCATTAAACCTCTTTATACTTGTTGTGGAGGTTGCCGAAGGGCTGGAATCAGTAGATCTAGCCGCCAATGATGACCGGCAGCAACGCACCAATCCGTGCTAGCCAAAACAATAGAACCTTGTACCCTCACTGATGGTGGTTGGTGGAATAAACCTGGGCAGATCTGGCGGCTAGCTAACAACAATTGGAGACTGGCCAAGATGACTGGAGGTAAGGGAAGGTCCACTGTGGTGGTCGAAAATCTGACCCAATAGTGGCAGCCGATCGAATCTGGTAGCAACAACTACAGAACAACAATGATGGTCGACGACTGGGCAGGCGACCAACAATCTAAGGCTAGGCGATCGGTGTGGCTCATGCACAGAGTAGCCGTGGCTACTGGATGGAAGTAAGGGTAGGGGAAGAGGCTGGCCGCGGCGGTGACCTCCTTCGTGGCACAACATTCGCTGCTCGATCAGCAAGTAGGTGAGAGGGTAGGAGCTCGACTCTTTGACAACCTCTCAACAGTCCGGCGATGTGAAGGTGGTGAGATAGCGATATAGGGAAGAGGGGACAGGGGCAACAGTAGCGTCGGAGAAGGCCCATCTTGACGGTGAACTCCACCTTGCGAGGATCGGATCTGAGGGTGGCTAGAATTGAGGGGAATGACGACGGCGATGACGACGACTGTTAAGGGAGATCAGAAAAGATCGACGGCGATGGAGGTAAAAGGCAATGGCTGATGTCGGTTGGAGAGGGAGCTTAGGAGTGGATGGAGGATTGGGGGCCTGGCCACAGGGACCATTAACGACGATCTACCGACCATGGCTGATGGTGCTGGCCTAAGCTCCGCTTCCGTCGGTGAGAAGAGGTAGAGAAGGGTGCGACGATGAATCGGGGAAGAAGGTGTCGGCTGATGAGGGGAAATCAAGGGAGTAATAAGGTGAGGAATTAAATTTCCAACTTTAGGTTAATGGAAATAATCAACTCTCATTTAATTGATACTCCAAACAAGCTTTATAAAACCCTATTATTTATATCCCCGTGAATTTATCATTTTAGCTTCGTTTAAATCCAAAAAAAATCCTAAAATTTCCCAATTTTTTTATAAATTTATTTCTCTATTAACACTTATTATTTAACTATTTTTAATTTTCGTATTTAATAATAGGTTCTTTATAAACTATTTTTTTAACTTATGTTTTTCAATCCCTATATTTTTCAAAACTTATATTTTTTTCAAACCCTATGTTTTTCAAAAACTCATGGTTTCAAAACTTATGTTTTTTTAATGAACCATAGAAAATATGAACCTATAAACTTAGGCAGCTACCATCTCACAAGCATATTAAGATTACCTTGTTTGTGTATTGAGCTACTTAGAATGGTGTGAGATTCTTAGGTCCAAGCTTGAATTTAGATACTTATGTCAGTGTATTATCATAAATTTATGCTACAAATTTTAAATTAATCAAGTTAAGTAATCCTTCATAGTCAATAACTAGTTGGAAACATGCACTTCACTTGACTAATTTCATAAAAGCTACTATTTTATAATAGTCAGCTAGAAATAAAAGTTAGATATTGTGAGCTGGACAATTTAATAGATGAGGTATTTTGGAATACTATATTTTCTATATTAAATCATGCATATTCAATTACTTATCATGCATGTTTGCAGGATTTTTTTTTCCTTACTTTTTAAATTGATTAAATTAATTACAATCTTTAAAGTCTTAGTTAATTGCAAATATATTTTTCAATGGGTTCTAGAGAGGGGTAGAAAGTTGAAAATATTTTTCCAAAAATTTCCTTTAAAAATTATTTTCCATGAATTTCTTTTAAGAATGTTTTTTTCTTTTCAAAATTATTTTTAAAATTTTCAAAATTCCTTTAAAATTTTTTTCTTCTTCAAAAATTATTTTAAATCTCTTTACATTTTTGTTGTTTTTTTCCCGTGTAAATTTTCTTAAAGAACTCTTTCTAAAATTTCTTCCTTCCAAAATTCCTTAATAATCTTTATTCGGTTTCAAAATTCCTTTCATTTTTTTAAAAATTGTTTTTCAAATTTTCTGTTAATTTTTTATATCGAAATTCCTTGTTCAAAGTTTTTAAATCTTTTTAAAAGAAAAACTTTCCATTTAAATTTTTTCCTCTTAATATTTTATTTTATTTTTTTTCAAAATTTCGGTAACTATTTAGAAATTTTTTTTTCAAAATTTTTCAAAATCCTTTATCTTTTAAAAAAACTTACAAAAATTCTTAGACTTTTGAAAATTTGTATTTTTAAGACTTAGGATAATTGGTCTATCTTTGCAATCTATTTAAGGTTTTTTTTAAGTGCTTAAAAGTATAAGTGTTTTCAAGGACTTCAACTTTTTAAAACTTAAATCTTTTATTATTGTTCTTGGACTTCCTAATGTTTCTGATTTATATCAAAAGGAGGAGAAAGCAGGTTAAAAGTTTGTCTATTTTCAAAAAACCTCAAAGACACTAGTTTCATGGGGAAAGACTAAGTTAAGGAGGATTTTTTTTTAAAAAAAATGCTTTATGGTTCTTTATAATTTTCCTTAACTTTTGAATTAAGTTATCATAATAAAAATAGGAGATTATTGGTGTAGGAGCACTAGATAATTGAATCTGTATTTTGATAATTGAAAAAGGTTCAAAGTTAAGATTAATTGTGATCTAACGAAATTGATCAAGTGTGTAGGAGACTCAACCTAAGAAATCCTAGTTGGTCAAGTTGACTGATACTAGGCAAGTAAAGCTCTAGTAGGTCAGCTGGACCAAAGACTAGGCAAGGAAGACTTGGTAAATCAAGGAAATCAGGCGGAAAGACTAGATGTCTAGTAAGTCGATAGGTCAGCGAAGACTGGACATCAAAGGAAGACCTAGGGGGTCAATGATTGAATACTGAGCAAAAGTCCAAACAGATCTTGACGACTAGATGTTTGGCATTAGGTAAATTCTTCTAGAGTGGAGTGGTTCTTCCAAAAAGAAGAATGGGTAAGGATGAGTCTCATTTGTGGGACAACCTTAGGCATCAATCCGGCCAAGGGATTCACTTGAATTTTGAAGTCGAGATTGGATAGTCAGGTGACTGTCAAACTAAATTGTGATTTCATATTACTATTTTCTGTGCTTACTCTATTTTGCAAGTATCGGTAGACTGATAATTTGGATCAGTGGACCAAACAGGTTCGATAAACCGATCAGCTAGGTCGGTAGATCGAAAATGATGTGTCAGCCAAGTCCTTCAATGTGCTGACATGACATCCGACGTGGATTGGTTAAGTCTCGGATTGTTGATGTGGTATAAGAAAAGAATAACCTGGATGATGTGGCAAAAGGATAAGAGTTGTCTAGATGTAACAAGATGACCCATCAAAGATAAGGACCAAGTTGTTGACATGACAGAAGACTCTCATAGACATGCTGATGTTGCAAGACAAGAATGGCCAAGGAAGGATTGGTAGACCGATCCTAGGGATCGGTAGTCTGATCCTAGGGATAGATAGAACGATCGACCGAATCTTGATCCGATTTCTATGTCAATTAGTATATCAATCAGGTTGATCAGTAGACTGATCTGGGCTTATAAAAGAAGGCCTCGTAATGAGTCTTAGGCATAAATCTTCAAGTGCTCCAAGTCTCACCTTGCTCTAAAATGCTGACAACACGATGATCTGTTACTTTGACATCGGCGCTCGAATCCAAAATCTCTTGTTGTCGGTATAATTATTAATTTTTTAATTGTCTTTTAGTACTTGGTTTTTGAAAAGGAATGGTAAACTTTTTACCGTTCCTAATTTTTTGTAAAGATGAACCTCTTAGAGAAAGAGGACATTAGTGGATTGGCCATCAGAAATGGTCAAAGACTGCGAGCCTTGGACTAGTAGCCGTTGGACTATGAACCAAGTAAAAAAGAAAAGATGCAATTGTTGTGTTTAGTTTTATTTATTCCACTGCTAACTTTGAAAAACCAAAAAAAAGTTTTTGAAAAATGGGAGTTAGCGACAAGTGCTATTCACTTCCCCCTTCTAGTGTTTTTCTCGATCCTACAACTTTTACCTATTAGGACTTCCAATACCTAGAGACCAATTTTCCGAGGCTTCCTCCATTTCCTGATGTTGTTCACCCTTGACTCACTAGAACTTTTGCATGCTAAGCCTTAAGTCAACCTTGAATTGTCAGGACTTTTGCTTACCTATAGTCCACTCCTTTGAGATTTCAAATTTACTTAGAATTCACTCCTTTAGGACTTCAACATCATTCTAGAATTCACTGTTCTAAGACATCAACACTTACCTAGAGTTCACTTCCCTAGGATTTCAACATCTTCCAAGTATTTGGTCATCCTTAACCTATTTGGACTTTCACTATTAACATCGATGGACATTCCAGTACCAAGTGTTTAGTCTATCTGACTCACCTAGACTTCTCATCAATTAAGTATCCTACCGGTCTTAACTCACTTAGATTTTCTCTCTTGTCAATTTTTTTTGGACTCTCCAAATCTGTCAACTTCTTTTTATTTGAGTAACAGCTAACTTGATTGGTTCTAGTTGAAGAGAGGTATAAGCTGTTGACTAAAAGAAATTTCCAATTGAATAACTAAAGAGTCATTGATTATCGAACAACTTACCCAATTAGTCAATTGGAGGTCGGTTCAGTCTACTAGAGGTAGGAAAGATAGAGCCATCATAAGGATATCTATAAAATCTCTTTGAAAGCTTTGAGCTGACATGGTTGCATAAAAATAAACCTTGAAACTTGTCCATGCACGTGACTAAATTGTTGGTGCAATCATATGCTTAAGCATATAGTTTTAATGTTTAGATAAAGGTTTAAATTAGACTGTATTATGACTATTAAAATGATGTGTCAAATGTGCATATGTAGGTTACTTTACATACATATTCCAAAGAAATGTTTAAAGTCATGACAAGTTAATAGTGACTAAATGCTTGGGAAATTAAAGTCCCAATAGGTGAAGTAATCAGATATTTAACAGATTAAAGTTTCAATAGGTCAAGAATGATTAAATACTTGATAGACAAAGGAGTTTCAGAGACAAGGTTGGGATATGAAGTCCTTGAGAAGGATCCTCTTAGTAGATAAATGCGAGTGAAGTTGAGAGTTGAGTGCACCTGTATAAGGGATAATTAATTTGACTAGACTTAAGTACAAATTAGACCTTAGAAAAGGTCTAAGTCAATGTTCAAATAAGAAATAAATTAGTGAAGAATTTTGGAAAGTTTTGGAAATTTTTTGGGGATCAATTAGAGAATATATGAATTTATTTGGATTAAGAATAAGTGGGAATGAAGTTTAATTAATCAAAAACCTAAGTTAGTTAATCAGACTCTAAGTTCAAATTATAAATTGGAAAACACTGTTGGTTTTCTCATCACTCGACATTTCGGCCGAGTTTCCTCTCCTCTCCACTCGATCTCTTCCCCGAACCCGTCGTCGAGCCCTCCTCCGAGCCAGATCCAGAGCCAGATGCGACCGGAGAGAACAAGGGCCAGTTTCCTTTCTCTGATTGAGCTTAGCCTTCTTCCCCTCTTCTCTCATCGTCGTTGGCTGCCGACGATTGGACGTCGACAGAGCATCCTCAGCCCAGGGTTAGGCCATAGTCGATCCCAATCGAAGTCACAACTGTTGTTTTTCCTCTCGACTCATGCGATCGCCATTGCCAGCGCTGTGCCAAACCTAGCCGGCTGTAGTTCATCGGAGCTGGTAGGAGTACCATCGGCCACGATCTTCCCTAGCCACTGTTCTGGTGCTCTCCGGGTTGTCTTGCTTCTGATTTGAGACGCTTCTCAGGATCTAGACAATTCCGGCCATCGCTAGAGGTGTTGACAGCTAGTTCAGTTAAGGTAAGGATTGGTTTTAGGTTTTGTTAATGTGGGTGTTGTGTTTTGGATCAATTCCTGATGGATTTGCTCACTTTGATATAGTTGGTACTAGTCTAAATATCTTTGGCCAAGCCGACAACCACCATAGTAGCACATCTTCACCAGTCAGATTCGATCGACATTGTTTAGGTGAGTTTTAGGGATATTTTATGCTTTTGGATTTGGTGTTAGGTATGGAATGTTTGTAGTTGAGTTCAGATTGGGGTTATATTTGATTATGTGATTATGGATTTGAATGAGTTGAGATTTAAGTTAGTGTAATTAAGATGTGCTTGCATGAACCTAAATTAGGTAGCTTGGTATGTGTTCAACCAAGTAATGGAATGGAATTAAATTAGGGTTTCTAAATCGATTGTTAAATGGAGTTATTTCGAATTTCATCTTAGTTAAATTGATTGCTTTAAACTTCTTTATGCATGTTTAGTTTTATTTCCATGCTTAATTTAGAACAGTTAGTTATAAAAAGGTTTAACCGACCTTGACAACATAGCATCGGAATGGATTGGGATATAGTAGGCTAAGGAAACTTTATCGAAGGCATGTCTAGGTTGAATCATATGTGTTCTCCTTAGTGCACTAGACCTAGTGGATCTAGCTGAAGCTACCTCAGTCAACCATTAGCTAGTTAGACCAAAATCCAATATTAAGTTCTTTGGATTGATTTTTTTTTAGAAGTTATGTCTTAGACACGTGGTTACTTTAATGATGTCCATGTGACTCACTACAGCTTGGAAGCTTAATTTACACACATCACATCTCCATCAAGATATGGCCGGCGATCTTTGACCTCCTTATCACGCCAATTTCCACCACCTAACCAAGTCAAGGGATTCCCTTCTTGGTCGCGATCCTCTCCACCATAAGATCAACACCTCCACTTCTCCGATCGCACACAGTTCCAATCAAGATTTGACCATGATCCAACATCTGAAGCAAGCTTGGGTTTGATCTCTCCTATGTATTGTTTGTTCTTCATTGATGGTTGATTGCTTGTATGAGTTTATTATTGTTGGTTGCTTGTAATAGAATTGATTATCATGCTTGACACTTCATGTATTTGGTTTGAATTGTTTGATGCACACAATGTGTTCGATGAATTTTCCCAAACACTATCTTAAATTGATGTGATCATTTTGTTTACTAGATTGATGAGTTATTAATTCCTTTTGATGTGTTGATTCACTCTTTTGATGTGTGAATTTCATTTGGGTATTGGTTATGTGTAGTTCCATGTTTGGGAATTCATGTATTTGGTTCTACTTGGATGATGTTTGCAAGTTGTTCAATGTAATGCTTCCATAAGTAGTTAGGTTTTAGCTTTGGTCATTGCTTTAGTCAATTGTTTGTTTTTCTTGTTAGTTTCAAATCCATTATGTTTGTGTTCAATGAAATTAGGTTAGATTAGTTTAGGTTTCGTTACATGCTCTAGGTTTCATTTCACTAGATTTCACTTGATGTTGCTAACAATTCCCGTGCATTTGTAGTTTAAGCTAGATTAGTTTTTATTATTTGCATTGTCTTTTCATTGTTAGACTTAGATCTAAATCAAATCAAAACCCCATGTTCAAATAAAATTGCATCCTAAGATTTATAATACATTGTATGCATTCCTTGTTAGAGACGACCAGGGCCATACCCTATACAACATTAGTGTAGTTAGGGGGTTTGGTATTATTGTGAATTTAATTGACACTCATAGTACGACATATGGGTGGCGATATCAATCCTACACGTAGTTCACCTCCATCAGCAATACTACGTTTCAATGCTCCTTATCCTACAATTCCTCGGATGTCTCATTTCATTGTTCTTCAATCTCTTTGAATCTCAAGTCATCAAGTCACCATTAATCTTTGTCATGAAAAATCATCTCCATGTGTATATATTGCACGACTCAATAAACATATCAAATCTCAGCATAAACTCTTTGCTCAAATATCATAGCCTATGATTAATCTCTATCACTTAGGGCTGCATTGTATGACTCAACTTTTTTGATGTTTGACATTATATTTAAGTTAGGTAATTGCAAAATAAAATTGGGACCTAAACTTTCCCTATACCTAAACTCCCGCTAAAGCCAGGAATTTCAAATTCCATTTATTAACAAGAGGAGGAAAAAGATTTCTAACTGAAACCTCTTCTCCCTTCTCCCTCTTAGAAACACATTAAAATTTTTTACCAAACAATCTAAATTCATTAAATTTATTACAAAATCATGAAATTCATCATAAACTTACATTCATATCCCTATCAAGAATCTAAATAAAATTTCCAAGTTTATTGAACCTAAATCAAATTAAAAGTTGCAATTCTAAAACATTTTGCTCATATACAATATACTACAACAAGGTTATAGAGAGCTAGTTGGCTAGTCATTTGATGCAATCAACTAATCTTTGAATTGTACTTTTATGCCAAAATAAAAATTGATAGAAAATTATACAAAATTGAGATTTTCAAATTTTGTAAATAAGCTTATTTTTGTTAGAGCTTTCATCCCTGCTATGGTGCTGTGATAGGTTGGGTTAAGTTAGGTTTATTGCATATCTAATTTCACGTTAAGTTTCATAAGATCTATCATGTATAGAGGTTGACTCAATATCTCCAAGATGTTTGTTGGCTTGATAGTTGATTTGTGTTAGGATCCAATTGACTAGTGGCTGAGAAAACCACACCCCAAATGTTCTAGAGTTTATTTTTCTTGTCGGTCAACTAATGGTTGTATATTAGATGACTAGTGGCTGAGATAATCAATACCCTAGGTGTTTTAGGGTTTGTGATCTACTTAGTTGATTAGTAATTAGGGACCAATTGATTGACGACTCAATACCCTAATTTGGGTCTTTTAGGGGTGTATTTGGAGTGGAGTTGTTGACTGATGGGTAAAGATTAGATGACTAATCATTAAATCAATTAGCAAATGAACAAAAGTTTTGCTAGTAGACTGGTTCAGTTGACTAAATCTGTTTAGTAGAGAATAAAATATTTTCTAACCATCTAGAGTAATCGATCCTGTTGGATCTAACTCGATGCTATAGGGGGGATAGTAGGATTTGCATAGATTATATATGTTTTTATGCATTGTTTGACGCACATTTTCTTACATTTCATTGACATGATCTACATCATCACACCTCATTTTATTATGTTATTATGTTTTTTACTCCATATCATTCGGAGATATACTATTTGCGTGTTTTCGTTTACAGGATGCATTTTGGAGCAAAATGAAACTTTTACGGAGAGAAAAGGAAAAAAGCAGAGTAGAAAGCAGAGCAGCCAGGAAAAAACCCTAGTCATGCCTCTCATGCATGGCCAAGGCATAGGCCATGTCTCCCCAGGCATGGGCATGCCTCACTTACAGTAAAAGCTCAAGGCACGACCGTGTCTCCTAGACATGTCCGTGTGACATTTGTGAAGAAGGCCAAGGCACGGTCATGTCTCCCAGACATGGTCGTGTGTCAATCCTGGGAAAACATCAAGCACGGCCGTGTGTCCCAAACACGATCGTGTCTGGCTTATAGTACATCCTCAAACCTTGGTCGTTCCTCATAGGCACGACCGTGCCTCCAGATAAACGAACATTAAGGCATGGTCGTTCTTCCAAGGCACGACCTTGTGAGCTGGAAAACAGGGACCATGTTAGAATCTGGGCAGCCTACAAAGAAAAAGTAAAATGGGAATCACATTTCCCACTATTTAAGTATGGAGTTGATTCAAATTCCAAAATGTAGATAACTTTAAGATCTACAATTTTGCTTTAGAGTGCAATAGAAAATAATCACATCTAGGCCGTATTAAAAGGCATGGTCATGCCTCTCGTGTCAACTCATCCGCCCAGACTTGCAGACCAAACAATAAACCAACATAACTTTGAGCTTGGTAAGAGTTTTGGGCCGAGTCAACTCTCAAATTGAAGATAATTTCAAGGGATACAACTTTGGTTCAGACCTCAACTCGAGATAAGGTGATCTAATAGGTGAAAAACCTATTTTTATGGAGCCTAATAAATATGCAAGATCTGACCATTTGGGGGAGGTATAAAAGGGTCAAGCAAACCCTTGTTTGAACCATCTTGGGTTTGCGACTTCACCACTCTCCTTGAGGAAAGGGTAGGGGAAAACCCTAGGGCTCTCTCATCCAACTCCATCCTTGACGATCTGTCCTCCTCCGGAGCAAGGAGACTCATCTAAGAAGACCGACAACACATTGATAAGCATTCTCTTCTTTCTTCTCTATGTATTGAGTTGTAAAATGTTACTCTTCATGTATTTTGGTTGTTTCTTCATTGCCATGGAGTAGATCTCTTGTATTCTAAGATGTAGGAAGTAATTATGATGTGTAATTGATGTATGAACTATGTATATGCTAATTTTCTTATTTCTATGAGATATTTACTTTTTGCTCTATGTGTGTTGTGCCTACTACATGTTTGACAAAATGTGTATGTGAGTAATGCATGTAGATGTAAGGGATTT
>JBBUKS010000035.1:10610549-10634215 GCA_038050645.1 Hedychium gardnerianum
AAGGTTTACTGAACCAGGAGAAAGAGAGAAGAGGAAGAGAGGAGAGGAAGTGAAGCAGTAGGATTTGAAATTTTTGGGAAAAATTTTGACGCATCGGGCCAAAAATAAGCGCGCGCAGGAAGAGAGAAAGAACAGAAGAATTAAAAAAATTTTGATTTTTGCCACGTCAGGTGTCCACGTTGACTGTCGCCCACGATCGTGCACATAGGGGTGTGCAGGATATCAAAACTGTATATATATATATACACATACATTTTTGTTTGTAAAGCTAAGGTCGATCATGTATTTTTTTAAACATGCATTAACTAAAATGATTTCTTTTTATATAGCTCAATATTAGTCATTTGGCTAATCAGTTCATTCAAATGTTTTATTAATCATAATTAGTAATGATTTTTTAATAATATGATTATATAATTTCAGAGGCCTTGTGCAGTTTTATTTTCGTGAATAATTATAATTGTTTAGTATAAGTACATATTTGATAATTTTTAGTTGATTTTTTATGAGCATAGGAAAATTTCCTTAATTCTTCAAATGTAGAGGCGTTGCTTTGCTTTAGCAAGCACCCGTAATCAAGATGCAGGCATCTTAACTCACCTACTGTCTTTAACAACGTTGACTAATGATTTGTGAAGTTATGCTTGGATTCGGCTGAGCATAGATCTAGTGGTAAAAAGTCACACTCTTTTTCTGAAGATCTAGACTTGTAAATCAACACTTAATAGTAGAGATTAATGAACCACAACTTTTCTTATATAAATATTTAAAGCTTAGGTTTATGCATGGGCTCTACTTTCTACTTTCTCATAAATTCCAGTGAAAAAAAATCTATCTTATTTTGAATTTTGTTGCTTATCATTATAGTATTTGCAAAAATACTTTTATGAATTTTTTATAATGTTTAAGCTCCTATAATCCAAATGTAAATTGTAACTAGGTTACAATAAGGAGGATATGTTTATCCATAGTTGAATATCATATCACATATGTTGTGTGTTTGAGATTTTAAATTTTTTTTGTGTGCATATATCATCTGTGCGTATGCATATTCACTTGGTAGTTTTAATCTCGATTTTAGGTTATTGCAAAAGGAGAAGCTCAAGGAATGGTGAGCAAATTTATTGGGATAATGCTTGGAATAGCCCTGGGTAACTATATTGGCTCATCAACTCCATTAGCTCTTGCTTCTTTCACTGCAGTGACAGGACTCCATATGTACTGCAACATCAAGTCTTATCAATCGATTCAGATAAGAACTTTTAATCCTTATCGGGCATGTAAGTTCTTGACTGTCAATGTGATTCATTTTCCATTAGTGGCATATTGTGGAATTTTCATTTTTTTTCTGCTTGTCTAACTTTTCCATTGTAATAGTTTTTAGTGTACTTGAACTAAATGAAGCATCTCAAACATTGAAATTGCACACTTGGCTTCAGGGCTTCTATTTTGATACATTTATTATTATTATTATTATTGTTGTTGTTGTTGTTGTGAGATAATGTGTTGATTAGAAGCTCATTGTCAAATCACATTAAAGGTTTTGTATTTGTATTCCCATTCTCTAGTGTGTTTGGTTTTGTATTTGTAATTGCAAAGTACAATAAAGAAACACGTTTGCCATCAATTTTTTTCACTTCTCCACATAGTGTTTTTTTTTCTTACTCACACAAAAGATAGTAGAGGATAGAACCCAATGACATAGAAGGATCCATATAACCGACCCCACCTAGTGGGATAAAGTTTGGTTGTTGTTTACACAAAAGATGCTTGATCCACTAGAAAAAAAAAACTATAGCAAGTTGTTCCCAGTTTTCATCAGCAAACACACCTCAGTTAATGTTTCATTTCTGCAGCTTTTTCTTTGTTGGACATAAATTAGCTGCAAAAGTTATTATTTATGAATTTTGTTTTGTCCTTTTTAAACTTCCTTTTAGTGTTATTTCATGTTGGCTGGAATTTTCTTGTTCTACTGACTTATTTGGTAACTTATCATTCTTCCTTTAGTTCTTTTGATTAAGTTACCTTATATTGCAACTCTTTCAAATTTCATTTGAATATTCAACAGGTCTGGTTTTTAGCGAATATCTATTAAGTGGGCAAATTCCTCCAGTAAAAGAGGTTAATGATGTAGAACCATTTTTCCCAAGCATGCAATTTCCTGACAGAAAAATTCAAAGAGTAAGTTTATTTTATTTTAAAGATGCATTAACACCAGCCCATATTCCAACTACATCATTTGCTAGATTATATAAAAACAGAGGGAAATGCAATCAAAGAAGTAAATGGGAAGTAGTGAATCAAAAACAGTTTGAAATTGTCAAATCTGTTTTCTACGGCATATCTAATACCTTCACAGACTTTAGATGTCTTCAAGCATGCAATTGCTACTATTACTTCCCCTGGGATCAAAAAGCTGCAAAGACAGCTCCAGTTAACTCTATGATTGAGGGGCTTTATAGAACATTGACTAACAGTCAACCATTTTTTCATCTAAAGGATGATTCTAAAAAAACCACTTGCTTCAGCTCTAAAGGCCAATGTTAAACAATCCTCCTTCATACCACCATATTTGATATTGTTTCTTTACTTCCAAGGCATCACTTAGACACAGCAATTACAAGTACAAGCAGCAACTTCCTTTCTTGTATATCTTCATTCAGCCAATGAGCATAAACACAGTAATAAATTAGTCCTGGTAAAACTGAAATTTCTAATTTGGTGTAACCAAACCAACTTCTGCATTTCCCTAACATCCCTACAACCAAAGAAGTATACATTTTTCCAATCATCCAACTCATTGTAAATGAAACACCTAATCTCAGATAGTTGGACTGGAAGTTATTTATATGGAATATCGTCTATGAACTTGTCAACATGGCTCTTTTTTAGAATAAATCTACCCTTATGATTTCATGTTCCATTTGGAGCTCAAGTATTCCTAAATGTTGTCAGGTACTATCATCAGAGGCTAAAGATGCTGCAGCTGAGATTGGCCACAGGTTGCAGATGGGATTTAAACTTAGTGAATTGGTAAACAGTAAAGAAGATGCCTTTGCGCTTTTTGATCTATTCAGAAACGAAGGCTATCTGCTTACGGAAAACAAAGGAAAATTTTGTGTGAGTAAACAACAGTATTTTTCTTTGATGCATTGATCCATCAAGTTAAGCAATAATTTTAACCACTGCAGATAATTCTCAAGGAAAGTTGTTCGCCAGACGACATGTTGAAGTCTATTTTTCATGTTAATTACTTGTACTGGCTGGAAAAAAATGTGGACATCGAATCAGGAAGTATTGCTAATGATTGCAGACCAGGAGGAAGGTTGCATATATCATTAGATTACGTTCAAAGAGAGTATGGACATGTAAAATCTGATGGACTGCAAAGTGGCTGGGTCACTGATGGGCTGATTGCAAGGCCATTACAAAACAGAATACGGCCACCTTTCTAGTTTCCTTTTGAACAGATTTATGAAACTCTTGCAGAACAACAAAAACCAAATGCAAAGAAAATAGAGGACCAGGAGATCCATGTCGACAGAAGTTTGTTACAAGGTTGGATGACTAATTTGTGAGCAACAATGACAACTTGAAAATTCTATTCTCGAAGGAAACATGTTTCTCAGTGTGTTAACCAGAGTTTTGAGTTTGAAAGGAAGAATTGAAATACCATTGTAGAGATACTAGACAGTATGTCTCTACCTTTTACAAACAAAGATTGAAGATTTGCTCCTGATGTACCAAGCCAAAACTGGCTGGTACAACAGTGCTACTTTTCCAATAATCACCCCAATCTCTTGGCTAAGTACAATTGGCTCAGGAAATATACTAAAATTTGATAGTTTATGTCAGCAGAACTATGTCATTTCATTTAGCCTGATCTGTTTCAGAATTTATATGATAATCTCGTAGGTGCATTTGGATGCAGAATATCGATGATGCTACAAAACTGATGTAGATTTTGATTTGTGGGTCGCTTAGTGAACTGTGACCGTGTCCTTAAGTAGTTAAGTGTCTATGTATATGGACGATCAAAATTTTCTTATAGCTTTGTTTCCTTTTTAACAAATGGAATTAAGATACATGTTTTACCTTGAGTTAATGTGTGTGTGTATATATATATATACTGTCAAACTCAATAATAAATATTTATTTTAAAATTCAATGTTCCGAAAAATGGAAATAGTAAAAAAAACACTAACTAAACTGGATCTTCAGTTTTTTTCTTCTTGCAAAATCATGCGAGGAAAGGTGTTCTAGGTTGGTTACTCAGAAAGACATGATACCGTTATGTTAGTGGTCCTCTTAGGAATATCTCATGTTATTGAGAGAGAGTTTAGTAGAAATTCAAGTGTGGTAAATACATGAGCGGAATAGGTGATGAAATCTTTTGAAAATTTTTACTCTAGGTTACTCAGACACCTAGAAGCAGCAGTTATGAATTTCAATATTTATTTATACGTAAATTTTGTTTTATTAGTAATTATTAAGATATAGTAGATAATATTCTTAAATATTTTAAAATTATAAACATTTTTAAAAATTTGTATATAAATTTACTCTAAATTTAAGGATAAACGTAATGACATTGTACCAATTATGTGTCTAGGAGAATGGTGCAGCCATATGTATTTCTCGAATTTATTAGCGATATGTATTTCTCGAATTTATTTCGGTGATGGATTGAAAATTATAAAAAACATGCCAACCTCTATGGTCTCTTTCTCATGCAAGTTGCACAGCAATATCAACGTTCATCACCGTAAAAAAAAAATATCACTTTTAACGACGAATATTTTCATCGCTATTCGATCGCTAAATAGATTTAGCGATAAAATTACGATGATATAATATTCGTCACAATAAATTGGATCATAGACAATTTTGGCGACGGAATTTAAATTCCGTCGCTAATTTACGACGAAATTTAAATTTCGTCGCTAATTTACGACGAAATTTAAATTCCGTCGCTAATCTGCGACGAAATTATAATTCCGTCGCTAATCTAAGACGGAATTATAATTCTGTTGCTATATTTTGCGATGAAATATAAATTCATCGCTAATGACGGAACGAGGGAGACATAAATTTCATGGCTAATATTTGCAACAGATATGGAATTCCGTCTCTGAATAGCGATGAAATTTACGTGTCTGTCGCTAATTATCTAATATAAACGAAGTTACAATATTTAGCAATAGAAATATGAAATTTTGTCACTAATTAGCGACAGAATTTAAGTTTCCGTCGCTAATTAGCTAATGTAAATGAAGTTTCAGTTACAATATTTAGCGATAAAATTTTTAATTTCGTCGTTAATTAGCGACATAATTTAAATTTCCGTCACTAATCTTTAAAAAAATTAACAGATTCTTCTTCAAATTTGCAATTACCATGTTTACTTTTTTTATATCAATACAAACCATCACAAAATGAGGGTGATACACTATACACAAACATTCACAATCCATACACAAACAACTAATCCAATCAACTATACATTCACAAACTCATTTTAATCCATACACAAATAATCAAATCAATGATACATTCACAAACTCATTACATTCATAAACAAATTGCGACACAAAGATTCACAAACATTCACAATCAGCGAAACATCAGACCAAATCCAATAACGATACACAATTATTGATCACAAACATTCATATAAACTATCACAATCAAATACAAAGATACACAAATTCAAAGACATCTAAATCATGTCCATAATCCACTACAAAGACATCTAAATATAATCATATGAGCTAATACTATTAAATCATACAGAAAGTAAAATACAATAGATTATTATCAAAATCATGCGAGGTAAATTGATTCAAAAATTAACAATGAGAACAATACATTAAAAAAAATGAATGTATAACTAATTTTACATATAAAAAAAAGAGGCATCTAAATCATATTTTAGATATCTGATGGTGGTAATATATAGAATATATAAATAGAGATGAATTATTCCTGAGAAAATATAATACAATTAGAGATAAGTAGATTATAATATCAAAATCGAATAAACATATTTTGCATATTTTATGAGTGATAAACAAAAAAAGCTAAGTTGTAGTTGATCATACCTCATAATAAACTACTCAATAGGGCCTCATGAGTCTTGAGTCTCCTGTGACTCAAAATGATATTGCGATGCGGTAAATTGAGTTATGACTGCTCGCATCTAGGCCAAAGCAGTATCATCTCTCGCCTTCCGATCGGTCATCCTCTGCTCCACTGTCGTTGGTCTATCCCTCAGTTCTTGATTTTCTTATTTTAACGACTGCACCTCAGTAGAAGAAGAACTAGGATAACCCCTGATCATAGGAAGTCATCAAACGATCATATATCACTTTGGCCTGAGAGCCAAGGCTGTAGAGGGAGAAGTTCTTTATCCTCATGGAATTTAAAGTCATTAACATAGTAATTAGAGCACACCATTATTTTATGGAGGGGTCTTGATGTAATATTCATTATTCTTTCATCTTGCACATTTGATATTCTATGGTTTTTCACGTATAAAAGTAGTTATGATATAAATTAGGTGTGAATTAATACACATGGACGAAAAATTATGGAAAATTCTCTAACTTACATAGATTTGAAACCATAATACAAATTTCGTCTTTAAATTTTTAGCTACCTCACTTGCACCCATTGATGAATTTTGTAGTTGTAGTTGTTGTTTATACAAGCTGTCATGGAAGATAATTTTAAGACAATTGGGATAGCAAACAAATATAATAAGATAAATATTTAATTAGAGATGTCAACTCACTTTATATAGGGTTTGACCTCATTATAGTTTAGGAGTATGTAAGTTCTTACCAGGAGATTTGAAAATAGAAAGCATCGTTGGGTCTATCGGCTGAGTATCATCAGAATTTAAGGACACTTGCGATGTTTGATTTTAACATTATCAACAAAATAATACGAGCAAAAAAAAAAAAGTTTTTTCAACCAAATAGGCATTACATATTGACCCCTCAACTCTTGCTTTATTATGAATACTATTTTTTAATTTCCTCAAAAATCGTTCAAATGAATACATCCATCTGTACTGTACAGGACCAGCTAGTCGTGCCTCGTAAGATAAATGTATTGATAGATGTTCCATTGAATTAAAAAAATGGGTGGGAATATACGCTCCAGCTTACATAGTATAAGAAGAATGTTTGTTTCTAACTGAAGCATATTGACCGTCATAATACACCTTGATGTCAAATATATGAAAAATAGACTAAATTTTATAAGTGTTTGCTGAATATTATTAGGAAGTAGGTCATGGAAAGCTATTAGAATAAGTCTTTGCATGAACACATGACAATCATGACTCTTCATTTCAAACATTTTTAACCTGTTCATATCCACGTATCGAGCCATATTCGAGGTATACCCATTTGAGTATTTGATTTTTTTCAACCAACTACATAAAGCTTGCTTACCATCTTTGTCCAATATATAACAAATCTTTGAAAATTTATTGGTTGTTACATTCTGATGCAATTCTGATCTGCTGATTAGTTCTTTTAATTCTTCACGTGATTTTATAGTATTTTTAATTTTTCTAGGCACATTCATTACAGTGTTAAAGATATTATTGAAGATTTTTTTTTCCAACATGCATCACATCTAAATTATGTCGAATGAGTAGATACTTCCAATATGATAGCTCTCAGAAAATGCTTCTTTTCTTCTAACTACACTTGCACGTTCTAACAATGTATTTATTTATCTGATTAGAATTACTATGAGATACTAGTAGAAATTCAAAGCTGTCTATTTGGTTAATGATTTCTTTATCTAAATAGAATGTTGGCGGAAATTTTCTGACTATAACATTCTTTATGATTTTTTTTTATTTCGTCTAAAAGGGTGTTCAACTGGTAAAAATTTACAGTGATTATCAAATCAAGATACATTCTCACTGCAAGATAAAATGTATTAGACTTTGTCATGCAATATGAGCATGCTAACTTACTAGCCGTGCTCCATCTTGATAATATTGAGTATGTTGGAAAATCACATAGTCCATAATAAGGCAGCATGCAAGGTAAAATTAGTTTTACTTACAACATCATGAGTCTCTGACCCTACATTCCATAATTCATTCAATTCGACAATTAGAAGTTGCAAAAAAATATCTATCTTCTCTTTCAGATTCGTTATACCTGGATTAAGCACAGTAAGAAACATGAATTTGTCTTTCATGCACATCCATGACGGTAAGTTGTATGGTTTTAATATAACTGGTCAAGATAAATATTGCGGTGCCGACTAACCAAATGGTTGAAATCCATCTGTGAAAAGTCCAAATCTTACATTATGTGGTTCTATTACAAAGGAGGAAAATATTGTATCAAGATATTTTCATGCAGCGGAGTCACAAGGATGACACATTATATCTCCTTCGTGTACATGCTCATGATGCCACCTCATGTGGCAAGCTGTTGCAGTTGATTCATACAAGTATTGAAGTCTAGTAGTTAACGAGAAGTAATACATAACTTTTATGCAATATTTTTCTTCTTCTTCCCTTGTATTCAATTACGATATTTATAACGAGGGTGAGTACAGATTCTACATTCAATCAGTTCACTGTTTTCATTCTAAAATATTATACAATTATTTAAACAACAATCAATCTTTTCTACAGACAAACCTAAACTCCTCATCAATTTCTTTATATTATAGAAGCTATCAGTCATTGTGTTATCAGCAAGGAGTAACTCTGACATCAATTGATAAATGTCATTCAAACATCGTTCTGAGAAATGATGTTCTGCCTTGATGTTCAATAATCTTACAGTAGCTGATAGTTGAGAATGACTAGATGAAATACTTTCCCACATTTCTCTTTCACTAGCCTTTAACATGTTATATATGTTAAACTTCAGGTATTGATATTTCATCTATATTGAAATAATCAACTGCATTCATTGCATCGTAAATCATTGATTGCATTATATTCTTATTATATGATGATTCTCCTATTGTGCCAAATGAAGAAGCAATCAAAATTTTAATATGATGAAATAAATAAGGCTCTCCGTGACAGTATCTGCTATAGTAATTTGGAACAAAATTATTTCTATATATATATATGTATGTATTTTCACGGTCTCCTCATCACGAGAAACCTTATTTTTATATTTGCAATGATTACACGAACAACGTAATTTGACATCATTCATACATTCTAGATCATTCTTAATAAAGTTTACAAACTTTTCAACTCTAGTAAAATATTCATCTCGGATAAATTTATTTTCTAATATATTTTACATTCAAGTTTTGTTAAGTATATTATATTCCAATAAAAATATTTTTTTTAATATTAATGAAAAAAAATAAAAACTAAGCATCTATATTTTAAATTAAGTTTTAAGATCTTAAATATGCTTGTCTTAATTCTTAATTCTATTTATATTCATCGTTTATAGGATGATATAATGATTAATTTAAAAAATAAAATGTTACAATTTTTCAAAGGACGCACATGTTGAAAAGGTGCAATTTTTTTGAGTTTAAGCACTTAAAATCTCTGACTCCTAGGCATACTCACGTGGCATAAGATGATTTACTCATCCCAATCCCAAGTATTGTTCATCGCCCGCGACAGTTGACTCTTAGGCATACTCGGACGGTCGTATAGCTCATACAGCAGGCCTCACACCTTCCCTATTGTTGGCATTCGGAAAAAAATCCGACTCCATATGAAAAATGGATCTCATTCATCTTATAATTTAATGCAGTGAATCCCAAATCACTCTTGCCGCATTAAAAGAAATCTGTTTTTATCTTTTTTTTCTTGATGATAAAAAAATAAAATATTTATTTTAATATCTCATCAATTTATTTTAAAATTAATATAAAAAAAATAAATAATAAAGATTAATTTAATTAATTCGAATAATAATTAATATATAAAAAATAATAAAAATTTAATTATTAATTAAGATTTAAACTTTAAATTTTAGGATGACAATTATGAAAAATGCATTCCATTGACTTATGCAGCGGGACCTACATAGTACATACTAAGGATGATAATTATGAAAAATGCATTCCATTGACTTATGCAGCGGGCCCTACATAGTACATACTAAGGATGATAATTATGAAAAATGCATTCCATTGACTTATTCAGCGGGCCCTACATAGTACATACTATGCATTCGGGATTTGCCTTGTAGCTACAGTGATTCGTGAGGTGAGAAATGAATCCCATCCGCTCATTCGGGATTTTGATTGTTTTTTTTTGTTTTTTTAATATATATATATATATTCAAATTTTATCATCGAATTAATATTAAAATAGACTGTTCAATTTCATATTTTATACCTCAAATAAATTCAAAAAATATAATAATTTTTAACATGACAACTCAGTTTCTCACCTAGCGCACAAACATTATAATTTTCAACCATATATGAATATATGAATCCTAAATTTCAACCATATTCATTTGATAAATTGGTTCACTTGAAAAATTCATCTAATTAAATTATATTAACCTTAATATAGATTCATGTTGAATTTATAACTACATATGAATTTTTATTGGCATATAAATCAAAATTATAAAAGTTATATGAATTTATATAGATTAATGCGAATGTAACAGTGAGTATTTATTTATTTATCAGATAAAAATGATGTGAATATTAAAAAAGAAATAAATACTTGACTCAAAACATCCATATTGATGTTAATACGTAGGTATTATAATATTCAAATATTGTTATGAATCAATGTAAATAGTATTATAACACTCTTATACTAATCATGTTTAATTCTTTGAATACGGTATAACCGGATTTTATAAAAATAAATTTAAAAAATAAGTAAATAAATTTTGGATATAAAAAATAAAGATAATAAATAAATAATAAAACTCATAAATAAGTTAAAATGTATATGAATATATATTAATATAATACATACGTGATCTATTATTTTAAAAAAATAATATATATTAACGTTTAAATAAATATGAATGTATTATATTTTTATTCTAAAAATAATATTATTCTAATTAATTAAAATTATTAAACTCTCAATCACATTTTAAAATATTTTTATATGAAAAATATGATAAGTATTTTATTTTTTAAAATGAGCAGTTCTTCACGCCACGTGCGCGTTTTAATTTATACATGTGAAAAAAAAGATAAAGCCCTCCTTTCTAGCGCCCCGTCAATTCATCCTAAATTAATAGGAGAAAATAAATTATAATAACGAAGGAAGTAAATAAATATAAGAGTGAGTTATAGAGAATAAAATGTTTATATTTTGTTTTTCGCGATTGTTGCTTGTGGTTGCAAACAACATCAAAGTGATATGCTGTCTCTCACCTTAACAACCTCATTTCCGGCCATCTCCGGCCGTCACTGGCGGCCGTCTCCGTCGATGCTTCCGCTGACGCCATCCTCGTCTTCTCCTCCATTTCTGAGAGCTGTGTCGGAAGGGAAAACAGAGGAGAAGACCGCGGAGCCTCGAACCAAAACAGATCTGGCGACTACCATCATCGGAACAAGTGCCGCTTTCAGGAAGGAGGCTGATAGTCAGGACACCAGTCGCCGGCCAATTAATACTCCGCCTCCACGCCCACAACCAGCTTCTCTTCGACCTCGAAAATCGCCCTCCTTTTTCGCGTCCATCTGTAGCGACCTCGACGAGCTCATTCACAACTTCATGGATCCCTCCGTTCTCCGTCGCTCCGTAGACCCCCGCTACGTGCTCTCCAACAACTTTGCTCCCGTCGACGAGCTCCCTCCGACGCCTTGTCCCGTCGTCCGCGGCGCCATCCCGCGCTGCCTCGCCGGCGGAGCCTATATCCGCAACGGGCCCAGCCCCCAGCATCTGCCCCGCGGCCCCCACCACCTCTTCGACGGCGACGGCATGCTGCACTCTCTCCTCCTCCCCGCCGGCGGCGACGGCACCGATCCCGCCATCCTCTGCTCCCGATACGTCTGCACCTACAAGTACCTCCTGGAACGCGACGCCGGAGGCCCCGTCCTCCCCAATATCCTCTCGGGCTTCCACGGCTTCGCCGGGGTAGCGCGCGGTGTGGTAGCAGCGGTGAGGGTACTCACTGGGCAGATGAACCTCGCGGAGGGAATGGGCCTGGCAAACACCAGTTTGGTCTTCTTCGGCGGCCGCCTCTACGCGCTGGGGGAGCCCGACCTGCCCTACGCCGTGAGCGTATCTCCGCAGGACGGGGAGATCACCACTCTGGGCCGGTGTAACTTCGCCAGCCGGCTCTCCATGGGGATGACCGCCCACCCCAAGAAGGACCCATCAACAGGGGAGCTCTTCGCCTTCCGCTACGGCCTGATACCTCCCTTCCTCACCTATTTCCGGTTCGACGCCAATGGGAACAAGGCAGGCCCCGACGTGCACATCTTCTCGGTGCGGCAGCCGTCGTTCCTGCACGACTTCGCCGTGACGGAGCGGTACGCCGTCTTCCCGGACATCCAGATCGTGATGAAGCCGATGAACATGTTGTTGGGTGACGGCGCGCTGGTGGGGCCGGACAACGGCAAGGTGCCGCGCATCGGGGTACTGCCGCGGTATGCCACGTCGGAGGCGGAGATGCGGTGGTTCGAGGTGCCGGGGATCAACCCGCTGCACACGATCAACGCGTGGGAGGAAGAAGGAGACCTGATCCTGGTGGTGCCGAACATGCTGTCGGTGGAGCACGTGCTGGAGAGGATGGAGCTAATGCACGCCTCCATAGAGATGGTGCGGATCGAAGTGGAAGGTGGTGGCGCCGTAACGCGGACACCTCTCTCGGCGGCGAACCTAGAATTCGGGGTGATCCATCCGGGCTACGTGGGGCGGAGGAACCGCTACGTATACCTGGGCGTGGCGGATCCATTGCCGAAGATAAGCGGGGTGGTGAAGCTCGACCTTGCGGTCGCCGGCAACCGAGACTGCGTGGTTGCTCGGCGGGACTTCGGGAGGGGGTGCTTCGGAGGGGAGCCCTTCTTCGTGCCCAAAGGCGAGAGGAAAGACGAGGTGGAAGACGAAGGGTACTTGGTCTCGTACGTGCACGACGAGGACAGCGGCGAGTCGAGGTTCCTGGTAATGGATGCGCAGTCGCCGGAATTGGAGATCGTGGCGGAGGTGCTGCTGCCGCGCCGGGTGCCCTACGGATTCCACGGCCTCTTCGTTTCTAGAGAGGAGCTGCGATCGCAACGGCCCTTGTAGAGAACACGCAACGGCAACGGCAACGGCCTCTCAGTTTCCTTGTGAACTCTCAATATGGCGGTAAAACAAGTGTTCATACATTTATTATATGAGTCAATAACAACTTGTATATGAAAGTAATACTTGTCCTGCCCATTCCGCAAATTTATCTCAAAATTAATATTAAATTAATATAAATGAAATAAATTATAAATAATTATTAATTTAAATAATGATTAATACATGATAAATATATAAACTTAATTATTAATCAAAATTTAACTCTTAAATCTTATAATAATAATAATACTCTATGTATTAATTAATAATCCTTATTATATTTATAAATATAATAATAATTAAGTTTTTATTCTATTAAGTTTCTAGGCTAGCAGCAGGCTTAATTCATTGATCTGTTAAATTCATTTGGTTCACTCGACTTGTTTAGTCCACCCAACCATCAATCTCATACTCTACTCGAGTTTAGTCCACCAAACGATAGATTTATTTGATGCGAAATCTTGGTTATCTCAACCATCTTGCTAAATTTATGTCTATCCACTTAATTGACTCATCAATCTGATCAATTGAACTCATCAATTCGACTGACTTGATCATTCACGCTTGGCATCTAGTATTTTTGATAGCTTCTTTTAGTTGATCATTTCAAGTTTTCAAAAACATAGATTTACTCCTGAGCTTCTGTTTATAAATCAAATTACAGTCTTTTTACATAAATTTTTAGAATCGTAATTATTTTTCAAGGTTAAAATTTAAAAAAAAATCCCATCATATTGAATTTAACAAATTATTTTTACCTTTAAAAGCCGTGATTTGATCTGTTCATCTTGAACTTTCCTACACAGAAGAGTATGAAAAACCTTTATATGTTATTATTATTATTATTATTATCTGGCATCATATTTTATTTATTTATTAAAGGATGTGTCTTTTATTTAAGTTAAAAAGGACTTGTGTTATATTTCTGCAGTGTAACCAAGAACAGTTCGCGTAAAAGGATTATACCTTTGCATTAAGATCGTAAACTTTGATTTGTTTGCAACAATACAATTTCTTTGCTTAATCTTTTATTTTATTTTATTTTATTTTATACTATATTTTCAATAAACATTCGATAAGTATCATCACTGAGTGTAATTATATGTCCGAAGTCAACCATGACAACATTACATTCTCCTTATTCCATAACTACTATACTTATGCCCCATAACGAGAGCCGCAGGAGCTCGTTCACTTTGACTTTGCTGGCTGAGTGGCCTTGGGAGTAGTACTTGTGGCCTGCAACATGCGAGAAGCCATAGGGATGATCATATACATTTTCCAGTGAACTAGGGTTTGCAATAAATAATAAAGAAGAAGTTAGATGTGAATGGACCTTCTTAGGCTCCTGTGGCTTCCTGTTCGCGGTGGCTGCAGGTTTGGTGCCTGCAGGTTTGAGCTGAATCTTAGGAGCTGGGGATGAAGCCACTGGTTTCTCTGCTTTCGTGGAGGCCATTCCGAATTACACGCAGGGAAATTTGCTTCTGGATCTTGCATTGCATTCACCACAATTTATAGAGCAGGACAGGACATGGAGAACGGTGCTGTGACAGAGAAGCATGAGTATGATGTGAAGGAAGAATGATCAGGATTCCTTGAACGCAAATCAACGTTTAGGAGTAAGATGCTCATCTCTTTTCTGAGTCACTATTGAGCAGGATAGGAGATTCCGATCAGTAGTGGAACGGAAAAGGTGCTTGGAAATAATGGAGGAATTATTGAGGCAAGTTGTACAGGGATAAAGGGAATTCTTCCTTTTTTCGTTTTCATTGGTAACTTTTGAAGACTTGTAGTTGCATACGTCTTTCGTTTAGTGGGAGGGGAACAAAATAATCCATACACAAACGCTTGATGGAAAGACAACAGAGCATTCTGGTTGATCAAACGCTTGTATTTAACCAAGGCATTTTCGAGCCTAGAGCTCTGGTATTAAGCCTGACTAAACCGAAATGTTCATGGACCAACAATGAAATAAAGCAAATGAGTTTTTTTTTAAAACTTTGTTTTCATCCTACATCAACCATCAAAACTAGGTATTTCCTTCTGGTTGGGACTCCATGCTCTGGTTGTTCACTGCAGCCGCCTCAGTTATAACCTTCACAGGGGTGCTGCTGCTATTATCGACGGTTGCTGCTGCTGGACTGTTGCCTTGGGAGCCAATCAAATCGTTTGAATGAGGAAGAGAGACCATTGTTACCTCGTCGGTGTTGACATCCATTAGCTTGCGCTGCTTCCCGTTCCTTTGCGAAGCCAAATCCTTAGGAACCGACCAGCTGTCTGTTGCTGTGGCTTGCAGATCAATGGGGCCAGATAATTTTGAAGCTTGCAGCACCTGCAGACGGTAATCAGTTTCTGGGCGCCTACATATTTTTCTCAGTGGAACTATTTCCTGGGGGAAAAAAATGAAATTACAAGTTGGTTCATGCATCAAAAAGTAATTCGACATGAAAAACAGCAGCTAAATATGTTCATTTGTGATCTAAAAAAGTTATCTTCATAGAAAATTTTGTTTTCATCTTAAGTTTTACCATTTACTTACTTGCTCATGCATAACAAAGTCAAAGATAGAAAATTATATATACGGTACCTCGGATTGGTCATGATCATAACGAACGAGGAATCTACACCTGCATCCTCGTACATCGTGCCTTCGTCTTTGTACATCGAGAACATGAGCATCAAAGTAAAGAGCCTGTTCTTTACCTTCCTGTAAACACCAGCTGAGAAATGTAATTAATCAAATAATAAACAGTACAATGATTTCTTTTAGAAACATTAAATTGCAGATTAAGAAACTTTTCCGTTGCATTGCAACTAATGCAAGAGATAGCAAATAATTGGTTCTTCAAACCTCTGACTGAACATGGAAACAGAACTAGATTCAAAATCTTTTATATAATTTTAGTATTAAAAAATCATTTAAATTATAAACTATTTTTTATCTCCTAAAACTTTTTTTTTTTAATAATCTCTCAAACTCGGTCTTCAACAATAGACATGACATATATTTTTTTAATTCAGATATCTAATTTTTTGAATCGACTAATGAGAAAAATTCCACCGCAATTGAAATTTAACCTTAGTTAATCACTTAGAGCATCATTGCTGGGGGCACGACAAACTTTAATGGGATGGTAAAGATACATCACTAATTGACTAAATGATAACAACATATGGAGGCCCTTAATTGACCATCGATTTTAAAGTTTCAATGGGCAATAAAGGAAGCCAAAATGTGTGCAAAGCTTCGAGTTTGTCATAGGCATTCGATTAAAACCGAATTGAATTGAACCGATTTTTTTCCGAACAAATTGAACCAATCAAATTTTTCGATAAAACCAAACTAAACCAAAAAATATATCAGATTAACTAAATTAACCGAATTTTTTTAATTAGGATCAAAAAAATCAGTTTGGTTTAATAAAAATTCGGTTTCGGTCTAAAAATTCGATTCGATGAAAAAATTTGATTTATTCGGTCTATTCGGTTTAACCGAATAAAAAATTTCAAAACCGAACCCAAACCGAATTAACCAATTTTTCCAGAAAAAAAAATCGAATTTCCGAAAAAACCGAACTAAAATTTTAAATTCGGTCAGTTTGTTCAATTTAACCGAATTTTTGCTTATCCTTACAAGTAACTGCTGCCAAAATTATTAAATTGCAAATTTTAGTAAAATTTGTGCTGCATAAATATACAGATCAAGAGAATGTGAATGGTGAGTTCATAACACCTTTCACCCAAATGAAAGAAAATCTTCAAAGAGAAATTTATGTTCCAACCAGAGTGATGCTTGTAAGCATGGCCTAATTTATTAAGGAGCTAAAACGGCACTTAACTAGACTTATATTCAGTCACCCAGTCAAAGACAAGCAAAAGAAGAGACTGTCCCAGGATCTGATAATGTGAAAACAGTAACACAGAACTGAAATCCATTATACTTCAAGATCAATGATTCACAAGTATGGATCTAACAATTCAAGACGTGCTATTCTCCTATGTATTATTTTGATGTTTCACTTTTTATGTTCAGAATGCTCACCATCAAATGAAAATCACCCATGGGCAAAGTAATTTAGAAAACCGACATGGGAAGTCACCTGAAAGCAAAGGATAAGGTCTCCCGGAAGTACAGCAACACATTCAGCAGCCTCACATGGAAGGGAACGCTGTCTAACATGTCTGCGTACATTAATCCACTCATCCTCTTCCACACCAAATCCGGAGAACCGAACTCGAACTTCCTGGAGAAGTGAATACTATGAATTAGACAAAATGAAAGTTGCCTACATTTATACTATTAGGTATCTACTATGACGTGCATCAATTGGACCAAAATTATTTTCTAATTTCAAGAAGTTGCTTGCCATAAATGCAAACTGAAAGAATGCTCTTAAGAAGCATTGCATCAAATACTAATGTAACAAGAAGACTGGAGCACAACAAAGTAGAAGTGGAATTTGAATATAATTTACCGGATCACCAGTTTCAAGCATTCTATAGGAAAGAAAGGTTGAAACATCATACCTGCATATGAAGTCACTATTAGATTCTATGTGGAAATAAAAGGAGAATTATCATATAACATTTAAGAATGGAATCTGATTGTAAGGTAATTTGCCAAGAAAAGGCCTAGGTTTTAAGAATTTACCCAAGAGCTCTTGTATTTCTAAATCCTACAAGGAGCAACAGCAAATTTTGACCAGGTAGTTGGCTGGCACCATATGGCATAGGTGCTTTGAGCGTGCATATGTAAACAAGAGTAGTTGGCTTGCCTCTTCACTCTTCTTCCATCCTTTGCCTTCTCCATTTACCATTTGAAGTAAGGTTTTTAGAGTTTTGTAATTGCGAGATTTACTTGTAAGGAATTGATTCCTGACATAAGTCTAGATGAACCCAATCTTGTGTGGTTAATTTATGTTGATCACATTTTAGTTTAGATGTAACTTGAAAGGTGTTTTTGCATATATTTCAGCATTGTTTCTTATATTCTCCATTCCAGTTCCTTGGATGAAGTTGTATTCTTAAGGTTCCTCATGATTTGTAAATTTTCACCTCGTGCCCTACATTATAAGGTGTCCTATTCTAGTTGACGTTGAATCTTTCAAACAGACTGATTTAATAATAATAAAAAAACAGGTGGGATTTACTTGGCCTGCTAAAATTGTATCCCTAGACAAATATAACAGGTAAGAAAGCTTGCAAGTAGTCAAACATAAAAAGGAATATTAAGCATATAAACTAGCTTATTCAATGAATTTATGAAGAGAAAATTGGATATAGACATAGGTTATTTCCTTGCAAGCTGTAGCAATAAAATCTGAGATAAGGAAGTATTCTCACCATGCTCCATCTCTAGCGGACTTTGCTTCGAATTCCACCAGAGCATTATCTGTAGAACTCCGTCCTAGATGACAAAATAAAGGGATCATTTAATGTGGGAGAGGATAGTGAGAAATGATATCCAAAAATCGACCCACCAAAGTTACAAGTCAGTTAGGTGAAGGTCCCTTGATACATTTCCAAGAGGGTGAAGCAAGGGCGCAGACCTTGCTCCCTAAGAGGGTGAAGCAAGGTGCAAAATCCCTTGATAGTTAAGCATATTAGGAGGGTTCGATTATTCCATGCAGCCCACTAACATGGTCACTTGGTACATGTTTCATTGGTCAATATAGGAGGCTATGATACCATGTAAGCAAGGGAGAGTTGAATCTAATATAAATTTACCAGGGCAGTTAGGTGGGGTGCCCTTGGTACTTAATCATGCCCATTATCTTCCTACCAACCATGTGGGACTAGGCCTGGGGGCCAAGCAGACTTAGGATCTTGTTTAATATTTAGATTACTAGCATGGAGGGCCAATTTCTCAAATCTTCCAACAGAGCTTTGCCATGTGAACAGATTTAGGAAAAAAAAAATAATCAATAATTGCTACTCTCAAGCAAGTTATCAATTTGTAAATAAATTTAACCTTCCTAAAAGATGAAAACAAGAAAAGAGAGACACTACAGGTAGAAACAAAAACAGTAAACCAAAGGGAAGTACCAGGAGTAGAAATAGGAGTAGACACATTTGTAAAAGGAAGTGATTCTTCTCGATGCATAGGCAAAATGGTTAACTTCGCAGGTGCCTTGCTCAACTTTGCTCTCTGTGCATATCTCCTATTCTGGAACCAATTCCATACCTATAACATCTCTACTGTTAACAATAGTTCAAGAAGGTGACATCTCAGTAGCAGCATGTAGAGGTAGTAAACCTGCTTCGGTTGCACAACAATCTTCCCAGCTCGCTCAGAGGATTGACTTCAAACAGCAAAAATACTAAGAAAATTCTCTGTGAAGGTTGACCAGAAATTGACACACAAACATACCTAAATTTGTCTGCCAGTGCACACATAATTTCACGAGGTGGTATTGCATTATTTATTTCTTGTAAGCACGATTCCATCTCCAAAACCTTAAATTAGTCACCACCAAATTTCATCAGGTCACATAGTAGATTGGGTTATATGGTATACACCTATCACTCATTGGCGATTGATGATTGTATTAGTTGTCATAAATTACGAGAAAATTAGAACATTTAGCGCCTAGGAAAATACTGAACTGTTTCCAACAGTAAGCATAGTAGACATATGGTTTCCCAAAGGGAAAAATGAATACATATATAAATAAGGGTAACATTTCCAGGAAAATAATTGCAAAACTAGGACGATGAGCAATTATAGGAGATACATAAGCCATTAGTAACGGAAATAATATAAAAGGATGGTAATCATTGAGTAATTAATTTGGAAAAGAAACATCATTAACATCATCTAATTGTGTTAATCTCAATTATTTGAGGCCGGTACATGGATCTTACCCCTCAATTAAAATTTATGCAAGGCTTATCACTACTACATTCTTCAAAACTTGATTTAGATCACTGATATACCTAACACTAACAGAGTTTACAATTGAGGTGTTAAACAACATATGTAGCAATGATAGTGCTAGGTACTCAAGTAGATATGAGAATACAATAAAAAGGCTCAAATCAAATCAAGTTACATAGACAAAGTTCACAATTGGGGAAGTCCCCTCGGGACAAACTGTTGCTAGTGCATGTAATGTTGCCACCATGAGGTCCGGGGGTCAAATCTTAGCTAGTAGCCAGGTTCCTGCCCTCCCCATGCACTGATCACTGTTCGGGCTAGTAGTCACCCGTGATTTACCTCCTCTGTGTTAGTCCTGTGACGGATTGACGGGGGCTGGGGGCAAGCGTTTCGCCTACCACCACAATTGGGAATGAGAACCAATATGAACCATGAACTATCTTCTAAACATTGAAATTTGTTATTATTTGCAATATCCACTTTGCTAATCAGAAGACTGATACTAAACTAGTTTTAAAATTGATCTACTTGTTATTTATCAAATGGAGTTAGTTGATGGCACTTATAGCACAAAACTAAGAAACAAGTCCTCCTAGTCCAGGATTCTCTCAAACTTAGCTCATTTTAAATACCAATTAAGTGCTTGAAAGTGCCCAAACCGGGATGTCCTTTGCATTATTCTAATAAATGGCGCTCAACCACTCACTATTAAGTTCTCCAATAAGATCACCAAAGAACAGCATGCACAATTACTGGTTAAATACAAAATTCTAAGACCCCTATGACGCCATTAAATAATAGCAGTCACCTACATTAGCGTACTCCTGCATATACCAACTTACTCTGTGTTTAACATTAGGGAACCAAGGTGACTGATGTACCAGGAGGAGAGTAGAAGTTTAGGGAAGAATTTATTCTTCTTACTTTACCTTCCAATTTTGAAAAAAAAAGATAAAAAGAAATCCCAAAATTGGGAGGAAAAGTGAGAACAATAAAATCTTCCATGATCTTCGACTCTCAATTGACCATATTTATTTCTTTCCTGATTTTCACTGTTTCCCTTTTTCTCTCCAAGCAAACCAAAAATTAAGTATTTCTGTCCAAGTAAAGAACGGAATCTAGGTTTCCGTTCCTTGTTCTCCATTCGCTTCTTTTCCACTCGTCCATGGATTATCACAAGATTATCACCCCTGCACTCTAATTTAAGTCAACGAGATTACTTATTCGCTCTTCGTTTCTAGATTTTGGCAAGGGTATCGCCATTGACGACTCCTAGTTGCCAATCTGTGCGGAAAATGGTTAACGCGAGGAAACTAATTCAGACTGGAAGAAAAAAGAAAGGCGAAAAACTTTCAGTCTCCCATCGAATTGAAACCAACAACCTCCTATAACGAAAATCATCCGTAGGCACGGAAACAAACCCTAAAATCCCACCGCTAAAAAAAATCACAGAAATCTGAAGACGAGGGATTCGCAATAGCGAGGGAGAGAGCACAGAGATGTTTCCACGTACCTCGTTCTGAGTGAATCGGAAGACGGGACCTCCGCCGTGCGGAGGCCGACCCATCGCGGATCTCCGGTGGAAAACGGAGGGGCGACCGTAAACAAAAAAGAAAGAGCGAGAGAGAGGATGCAGCACGAAGCAGGAGCACCAAGAATGGATCACTCTCGAATGCGCTCAACAGCCGTCACCGAGCGCACAAACTTGGAAGAAGGACGCCAAAATCCAAAAAAAAAGAAAACTTGCTGATCCAACTCGTTCTTGACCCCATACACCTTTATATAGGCTAACTTACATGGATTCATGCCTTTTGGTTGCACCAGTCCATATTTATGCGGGCTCGCTGGTCAACAAACAACCGGCCTGCTATCACGAACGTGCATATCTTTCGAAAACTTTCCTGATCGCATCCCTTACGAGGGAGAGGATGAAGAGCAGAGAGATTTCGGCTTGAGCTCCGATCGAGAAGGCAACGGGTGGTCTTGTAGCGGGTGCGAGGTCCGTAGTTTGTTTCCCAAATCCTCGAGTGAATCTTCGTGTTTCAATTTTACTCCTTGTTGATTGCAAATGCTGTGGTAATCTTGCTCTTCCTTGATCGGACTATAATTTCAGTCTCTACTTGATTACGTTTTGCCGTGGGCAGATCCTTCGTTGTAGTAACGTGCACAATAACTGTTTGATGTAATGCTTAGGAGATTATTTTTATTTACTGTTTGCATTTTTTTTCAAGGAAAAGGGGGAAGGTAGGTTCCCTTCCCCGCTATATTGCGTAAAATCCTCTGTAAATCTTGTTTATTTTCAGATGAGGGCTGAGGAAAACAGCCACACTGAACAATTGGTATCCCCATGGGTACACCAGTTTACCAAGTCATCCAAACATTGCATCAGGTTACATTGATTTCCTCACAAGATCCAAGTTTTGCTCAAATCATCCAAGTCTGGTCACTGCTGCTGCACGGAGACTACTTGGGTTCAATTTCTTGTACCAAATGTACTTATACGTTCTAGACAAACTGTCTCCAACCAAAATATTGCCACTTCACATAGGAGAAGTAGAGAAGTTTATGGGCATTGGCTGTAGAACACGGACCATGGATGTTATGGAAGAAGTTAAGGTAGGTGAAGTAATTTGTTCAAATGTAGTTTATTCTTATGTTAGTCCAACCTAGAATTTTAACTTTAGTAGAGCATAGTTGCTTCAAAAGAGTCCGTGCCAGTTGACTTGTATTCCACCGTCCCTAATTTGAGTATAGCACTTTTTGGTTGAAAAAACCCCGTTTGTATTCAGTAAAAGAGGAAAGTGTCCTCTTCATCTCCAAGTTGAACGTGGATAGAGAGTAGGAATTGGATCACCCATGAGGAGCACACATGACTAGAGAACTTGATCTTCCAAAGGGGTTGGTCTCCTTCACTGGATAGAGTACAATAAAGCAAAATAGTCAAGATTCACAAGTTTGATTGGATACTAGGAGCAGCGATTGAAATACCGTGCCGTGCCGCCCGGCACGGCCGGTTTTTACCGTTCCGCCAAATCACCGAAATCGGCACGCGAACGAGACGGCGCGACAGAAGGAATCGCGCTGCGAGCGAGGCAGCGGCGAGTGAAGAGGCAGCAGCGAGCGAGGCAGCGGCGGCACGGCAACGGCAAAGTATGATTTCAAAGTGGAAGTCGCAGGAGTTGTCGGAGGCGTCGCGGGACGCCTCCGGTGCCACCGGAAGCATCGCCGGACGCCTCCGGCGCCGCCGGAAGCCTCGCCGGACGCTTCTGGCATCCGTGTCCGCTCCGCGTGCGCGTCGGGAGGCGTCCGACGACGCCTCCGGTGCCGCCGGAAGCTTCATCGGATGCCTCCGGCACCTCCGGAAGCCTCCGGCGCCGCCGGACGCCTCGCCGTAGGCATTCGTCGCCGCGAGCAGTGCGCGATCGGGACGAGAATCGCGATTTGAGAACACTGTGCATTCCCAAAATTAAATATAACGATTTTATTAATTAAAAAATTAATATTTTTTATTAATTAATA
>JBBUKS010000035.1:10634315-10661260 GCA_038050645.1 Hedychium gardnerianum
CGTACTCGAAAGTTTTCCGAAGAATTTTAAAAACCGCGAAAAAGATAAGTTTTTTAAAACACGTGATTCACCCCCCCTCTCACGTGCCCTCGATCCTACACTTTCTCTGGTTCAACTTCACGCTCTTCTTGTAATGAGTATGGTGGCCACTAAGTTGCTGGAACATATGATGACATTACAGGTTTTTTGTTGCTGATAGTGTTGGGGTTGCAAGGTTGCAAACAAAGTCCCACACTGAAAACACATGAGAAAGATCATGGGCTTATAAGGGAAAGACATCTCCATTGGTACGAGGCATTTTGGATAGAGCCCAAGAGCAAAACCATGAGGGCTTAGGCCCAAAGTGGATAATATTATACCATTGTGGAGATATCTAAATTCCTTCGGTCCTAACAATTAGTATCAGACCTTGAACTGCCAGAAGGTCTAACCATCGACTGTGCACAAGAGCTATGATCTAATCGAACTATGTGAGGAGAATATTGACCTCAAATAAAAGAAGTAGAGGCTCCCGTGTCCGGATCAAGAGGACCAGACACTAGGTAGAGAAGTCCTAGTTGCGGCTAGACAAGGAAGTCCTAGTAGGTCGAGTGAATTGAGGGGCATGAAGTCCTGGTGGGTCGAGGATTAGACGAGGGGGGGCATGTGATCCTTCGTTTGAGGGGGGATAAGGAAAAGACATCTCCATTGGTATGAGACTTTTTTGGTAGAGCCCAAGAGTAAAATTATAAGGGCTTAGGCCCAAAGTGGATAATATTATACCATTATGAAGATATCTAAATTCCTTCGATCCTAACAGATAGATGGGTCGATTCATTTGAAAGCATGACTGATGGTTGAGGAGGAGAAAATACGTAAGACAGAGAAGACATTCCAAATTGACTGCCCATGATTGACCAATCTTAGGGTGGATACATATCAAAAGGAGCTGGGACGACGTTACTCAGATTTGTTTTGTTTTTTTTTACTTTGGGAATTTGGCAAATTTGGATGATATTGTGGAACATATGAAATATTTTGAAAATATGGAAGGTATAGTGTGTGAGAGAAAAACATGAAAATATTGGACATTTGGAGGAATGTGAGTATTTTGGGAAAATGTATTTTTTCCACATTTGAAGAATTCAAAAGATTTGTAAAAGAAATACTGAGATTTTTATCTATTTCGAATACAAATAGAAAATGAAAGGAAGAAAGAAGAAATAGAGAGTGAAGAGAATGATAAGATGAATGAAAAAAGATTGGAGATATATTTATATTTTTTTTAAAATAAAAAAAATTTAATGGTTGGACAATGGCTAAAAATAAGGTGTTGTCGACATGTTTTTTTAACAAAAAACTAAAAAAAATCATTTTAATAAAATAAAAGCTCCCTCATCCAATCCACGTTACCCAACTTTTAAAATTATCTACAAAGCATTTTTTTTAAGCTCTTGCTAGGTTTAGCGGTTAACTAATAAGGCTTCATATTAAAAAAATAACAATAATGGTGTCTTTTTAATGGTTTTAAGCTATAATGCTTCATTAGAAAATTTCATTCTACTCTGAAAATTTTCATTTTCAAATTTGTTATGATGAAATAATCAATAAACTGCAATCATGCCTCAAATGATTCTCTATGATAATGAATTTAGATGTTTTGATAAAGGGTTTAAGTTAGGCTTTGGTTGTGGTATTTGTTGTATGTATTTGGGTGTATATGCATTGTAGGAACACACATTAAGCTTGTAAAACTCAATTATTTAGCGTGGCCAAGTGACATAGTCAGTGGCTTAAAGGTAGAGATTAGAAAAGGATTATATGATCGTGGGACATGGAGCATTAAAGTGGTGCTGATGCAACTCTAGAGCATTGACTAGATTGACAACTCGATGACTCAAGAGGTCTATTAAGACTCGAGAAGAATAGTAGGCGATATCCAAGAGACGGCAAGACGAGGAGCATCAAGGACGATAACCGAAGGAAGTAGACTTCTAAGGCAAAGGTGTGAAGGTGATACGGAGAGGAGCTATGAGCTCAAGTGTATCTAAGGGACGTGGGGCATGAAGAAAGAGGGTTTCAAGGCGAAGTCAAGTTGTAAGGTGTAAGTCTATGATGAATTGTGACTTGTGAGGATTAAGTGACCTGTACTAATGAGAGGAGAGTAGAATTCAACCTAGACATACTCAATCTTAGAAGGTCATAGTCGAGGTTTGCAGTAGATCGGAAATGAATAGCAGTCGACTGGTGGTTAAGAAATCTAATACTCCTAAACACATCTTTTCAATTAGTGGAATAGTCGATTGGGAGAGTCAATTGGATCCAAGGAGCTAATAAATAAAATGATTCTGTTCTAGCCAAGTCTACTAGGTAGTTGATTGATGGGATTAGTCAAGTATTGTTGGGAAGTTTTCAATTGACTAATGCCCTATATGGAAAGTAGTTAGGAGCCATTATGAGCGACAATGATTGGATCGTGATAGGACAATCGACTGATGGTGATAGATAAGTCGACTACTGGGAGATAGAAACACTTGTAATAAAAGGATTCAAAGGTTATAAAAGGAGCCTTTGTTAGAGGTTTGAATTATGATAAAATTGTGTTGGTCAAACACATTTAGAAGCCTTATATTCTCCTGTAATCTCCCTTCTTGTATTCCTTGCTTCCTTGGAGATTGTAAGAGATTTTTCTACTTTTAATGATTGAACAAGAAGGAAAAAAGGCTTTTCGAAAGTAATCCATTGACAGATTTTAGGATGTGAAGTAGGAACCTGGGTGCTATCGAACAACAAAACAAACGTGTATGCTTGTAAGTGTAATTTCACTTTATATATTTTAGTCTGCTGTGTATAATTGTATAACCTTGACATCGAGAGCAAGAGTTCTTATAGAATCACACTTGCAAGTGCACCCTATTCACCTCTTCCCTCTGATTCCACCATCAATCTCAACAATCTATTGCGAGAGATTTAACACCTGTGCAAGCAAACCATTTGTGATCTTACACATTTATTGCAAGAGATTTGTCACAAGTAATATGCAATCTCATCCTTATCAACTTTTTAAGGATTTGATAACTCACGCATTAAGGGGGACATGTACTTATTGACATGAAATGCAAATTGCTATGTCATAGCTTACATTGACGACACAACCACTAAAAAAAAAAAAAGGATTAGCGACGAGTATTTTCGTTGCTATTCCATCGTTATATGGATTTAGCGACGGAATTATGATGAAATTATGGTCGTCGTAATAAATTTGATTGCAGACGGTTTTAGCGACGGAATTTAAATTCCATCACTTTTTTGCAACGATATTTAAATTCTGTCGCTATTCCGCGATGGAGTTATAATTTCGTCACTAATAACTCTACGACGAAATTTAAAATCCATCGCTAATTAGCGACGAAATTTACGTATATTCCGTCGCTAATTAACAACGGAACCATAAATTCTATCGCTAATTAGCAACATAATTTTATATTTCCATCGCTAATTAACTAATATAAACGGAGCTCTAGTTGAAATATTTAGTGGCGGAAACCAAAATTCCGTCTCATATTAGCGACGAAATTTATGTAAATTCCTTTGCTAAATAGCGACGGAATTCAATATTTCTATCGCTAATTAGCGATGGAACCTTAAATTCCGTCGCTAATCTTCAGAAAATTTGACAGCTTCTTCAAATTTCCAATTACCCTGTTTACAATTTTCACAAACTATACAAACCATCACAAAACGATGGTGATACAATCCATATATACAAATAACTAATCCAATCAACTAGCTATACACAACCTCATTCCAATCCATACACCAACAATCAAATCCAATCCAATACATTCACAAACTCATTACATTCACAATCATACACAAACATTCAAATCCAATCCAATACATTCACAATTCATACACAAACATTCAAATCTAATCCAATACATTCACAATCATACACAAACATTCAAATCCAATCCAGTACATTCACAATTCATACACAAACATTCAAATCTAATCCAATACATTCACAAACTCATTACATTCATAAAAAATCGCAATACAAATATTCACAATCAATGAAACATGAATCCAAATCCACATAAACTATCATAATAAAAAACAAAGATACACAAATTCAAAAATATCCAAATCATGTTCATAATACACTATAAAGACATCCAAATATAATCCTATAAGCTAGTACTATCAAATCTTGCAGAAAGTAAAATACGATAAATTATTATCAGAATCATGCAAGGCAAATTAATTCAAAAATTAACAATGAAAATAATACACTAAAAAAATGAATGTATAACTAATTTTACATGTAAAAAAAATAGGTACCTGAATTATATTTTGGATATCTGATGATGGTGATATATAGAATATTTCAATAGTGACGAATTAGTCCTAAGAAAATGTAATACAATTAGAGATGAACAGATTATAATATTAAAATTGAATAATATATTTCACATATTTTATGAGTGATAAACAAAAAAAGCTAAGTTATAGTTGAATTTACCTCATAATGAGCTACTTAGGAACCTATGTGTCTTGAGTCTCCTGCGACTCAAAACGATGCTGCGATGTGGTAAATTGAGCTATGATTACTCATATCTTGGCTAAGACAGTATTATCTCTCGCCTCCCAATCAGCTATCCTTTGCTTCACTGTCGCAAGTCAATCCCTCAGTTCTTGATTTTCTTATCTTAATGATTGCATCTCAGTAGTAGAAGAACTAGGACTATCCTTGACTCTGAGAGTCATCAAACGATCATATGACACTTTGGCTTGGGAGCCAAGGTCGTAGCCTCTACTAGAGGTTGAGATGCCTGGACCACTTTATTAGTCATTTCCTCCTGTATGAAGAAAAAATATATGATTAATATTTGGTACACAATTACTAAAGTTAATTATTGTTAACGATTATATGTAATAAAATTAATATTTTTACGTTTATGGCTTGGGATTGAGAATTGAAAAAAAATCCATCATTTTTCTTGTGAGTCTTGGTAAATACTTCCCAACAAGTAAGATGTGTCTTTAGACTACATTCTTGCATACATAAAAAAGTATTTCATCTATATTTATATAAGTTCGATAATAAATTAAAATTTGCAATGTCTAACTTTAAATGAAACTCACCAAATTGATGGTATGCTCTACAATATATCAGGATCCAGAAGTATGCCCAATGCTCGGGGTAGCAACCTATTTCTATTTGCTCGAGTAGCTGCAGTATTTAACTGTCACCTTTTTGTAGCCCAGGTGGCAGTCCATGCATCCCTGATCTTGGCTGGTACATGCATTGGCCTTGTGCTTTTCCTTCTTCACTTGTATATAAAATCTTTTACAATTTTGCATAATAAGCATTCCAAGTCGCTTTAAATTGTGCCTCGTGGCTTACCTCTAGGTATATTTTTGCGGCAATAATAAGTTAACAAATTAGTATAAAAAAGATAAATATATGATATAATACCAAGCATATTCAATTTACTTATCAAAATTTTTTCGTAAGAGAAATCCCTCATATCCTGGTCTACATGTCTCTATGTAGTACTAGCAACGCAGATAAAAAATAAGATGGAACCATAACTTACTTGATGAACAATAACGCTAATATTTAATCATCATTAAATTCTGAATTATGAACATTAACAGTTCCTAAGTCCTCATCCCTAGACTCTGTTAGTTCAACAAGCTCCTCACTACTGGACATCTCTCCACCATCTATCTCCTCGATAGTGACATTATCATCTATAAGTAATTGGGATGTGGATTAAAGTTGTAGATCATCTAAATGTCTCTCCACTTCGTCATTCTGAAATGCATTATGATTTTGAGTAGTGATAGTGTTTGACATTTCTATGGTCGAGCGAGGCTTCATTTGACAAACAACAAACTATTATGAGGATCTTTTTCTTTTCGTAGGGTATTCAAGATAGAAAACTTGACCCGCTTGTACCGCGAAAATGAAAGGTTCAAACTTGTTGAACCTTTTGTTTGCATTAACCTTAACTAAATTATAGTTTGCATGTATTTTAGTACCTATTCTCGGAGTCGGATTATACCATGAATATTTGAATATCACACTTTTTTATAGGTAATATATAATATTCAACTTCTATTATTTCGTTAAGTCTACCATAGTAATCAAACTCAGAGTTAATATTGTCAATAGATCCGTTAACGCAAACATTAGAATTATAGGTTAATATGCGTGAATCCTGTTGTGCCATTTGGAATTTGAAGCAATTAATATAGCAATCAGAATATACCATTATTTTACAGAAGGGTCATGATGCAAGATTCATTATCTTTTAATCTTGCACATTTGATATTCTACTGTCTTTCTCCTATAAAAGTAGTTATGATATAAATTAGGTGAGAATTAATACACATAGATGAAAAATTCTCTAACTTATATAGATTTGAAACTATAATGCAAATTCTGTCTCTAATTTTTCAACTTCCTTACTTGCACCCATTGATGAATTATGTAGTTGTAGTTGTTGTTCGTATAAGCTGTCGTGGAAGGTAATTTTAAGACAATTGGGATAACAAATAAATATAACGGGATAAATGTTTGATTTAACTATCTCGAAATAGATGCACCCATTGACTTACCAGGAAACTTGAAAATAGAAAGTATCTGTGGGTCTATCGACTGAGTATCATCAGAATTTTGAGAATACTTGTGATGTCTGATTTTCACATTATCAGTAAAATAATATGAGTAAAAAGATGATGTTTCTTCAACCAAATAAAATTACATATTGATTCATCAACTCTTACTTTGTTACAAATATTATTCTTTAATTTTTTCAAAAATTGTTCAAATGGATACATTCATCTGTACTGCACAAGGCCAACTAGGTGTGCCTCATAAGGTAAATGAACTGGTAGATGTTCCATTGAATCAAAAAAACTGAGTGAGAATATGAGCTCAAGCTTACATAGTATGAGAGGAATGTCTGTTTCTAGCCAAGCATATCTGTCGTCATAATACACCTCGCTGTCAAATCTCTGAAAGATAGACTCAATTCTGTAAGTGTTTATCAAATGTTATTAGGTAGTAGGTCATGGAAAGCTATTATAATAAGTCTTTGCATAAACACGTGATAGTCATGACTCTTCATTCAAATATCTTTAACTTATTCATATCCACACATCGAGATATATTCGAGGCATACCCATATGAAAATTTAATTTCTTTCAACCAACTACAAAAAGTTTGCTTATCTTCTTTGTCCAATGTATAATAAGCTTTTGGAAATTGATTTGTTATTTCATTCTAATACAACTTAGGTCTGCTAAATAGTTCTTTTAATTTCTCACGTGATTTTGTGATATTTTTAATTCTTCCAGGAACATTCATCACAGTATTGAAAATATTATCAAATTTTTTTTCTCAACATGCATCACATCTAAATTATGTCGAATGAGCAGATACTTTCAATATGTCAGCTCCTAAAAAATGCTTCTTTTCTTCCAACCACACTTGCACATCCTAACAATGTATTTATTTATCTCATCAGAATCAGGCTGAGATACTGGTAGGAATTCATAGTTGTATATTTGGTCAATGATTTCTTCACTTGAGTAAATTGTTGATGAAAGTTTTTTGACAACAACATTCTTTATGAAAATTTTCTTTTTCGCCTGAAAGGTTGTTCAACTGGTAAAAATTTACGGTGATTATCAAACCAAGATACCTTCCCACTGCAAGGTAATAAAAATGCATCAGACTCTGTCATGAAATATGGGCATGCTAGCTTACCAATCGTGCTCCATCCTAACAATATTGAGAATAGGCTAAAAAATCATTAATCGTCTATAATAAGGCATCTTGTAAGGTAAAATTAGTTTTACTTACATCATTATAAGTCTCCGACCCTATATTTCATAATTCATTCAGCTCGGCAATCAAAGGTTGAAAGAAAATATCTATCTTCTCTTTCGGATTGGTTGTACCAGGAATAATCACTGTAAGGAACATGAATTCGTCTTTCATGCATATCCATAGTGGTAAGTTGTACGGTGTTAATATAAGTGACTAAGATGAATATTGTTGTTACAACTGACCAAATGGCTAAAATTCATCTGCAAAAAGTGTAAGTCTTACATTACGTGGTTCCATTGCAAATGAGGGAAATGTTATATCAAGATGTTTCCATGCAGAGGAGTCACAAGGATGACATATTATACCTCCTTCGTGTACATGCTTATGATGTCACCTCATGTGGCAAGCTATTGTGGTATATGCATATAGGTGTTGAAGTCTAGCAGTTGACGGAAAGTAATACATAACTTTCCACGTAATATTTTTCTTCCCTGGTATGCGACTATGATGCTTATAACGAGAGTGAGTACAAATTCTACATTCAATCAGTTCATTATTTTTATTCCAAAATATCATGCAGTTGTTTACACAATAATCAAACTTCTCTACAAGCAAACCTAAACCCCTCACCAATTTCTTTGTACTGTAGAAACTAGCAGTCATTGTGTTATGAGCATGGAGCAACTCTAACATCAATTGACAAATATGATTGTAACATCATTCTAAGAAATGATGTTCTTCCTTGATGTTTAATAATCTTACAGTAGCTGATAGTTGGGAATGACCAGATGAAATGTCTTCTCACACTCTTCTTTCACTAATCTTTAACATGTCATATAGGTGTTGGTATTTCATCTATATTGGAATGATCAACTACATTCATTGCGTCGTAAACTATTGATTGTATTATATTCTTATTAGATGATCATTCCTCTAGAGTAATTGTGTCAGATGAAGAATCAATCGAAGTTTCAATATGATGAACAAATAAAGCTCTCCGTGATGCTTGCACAAGTAACCCGTCTATGCTTATATCCACATTTAGATGAATGCACAAGTAATATATGATCATAGCTTACACTAACCATAATAACCATAATATTATTTCATTTGCAAAATATCACAGACATACCGTTCCTAAAAGTATCATGCTTACAACGAAAAACTCACACTTCTATTGTTACATTCATGATACTTTATTTTTTCTTTAAAAAAACTAATCATTCACTATTCTATTCAATCTTACCATGATTGTCACATAAACTTTATCATAAATTTCATCAACCTTCTTAAAGTAAGAGTATCGCCATTTTTCTTGAATAATAGAAGGACAAACACACTCCACAATCCAACAAAATATCCAAGTATACTACTAAGATAAATTGATAGCATTGACGATAACATTGCATGCTCCTCGCTTGTCACATTGGTGTTGTTCCCATGAAAGCAACTCTTGTTTACTATGTCTCCACAAAGAGAAGGATTACGGATATAAATGGTTGCATCATCTAGTGTTTGAAGTTGATTCCCAGAAGGAATCTTTCCAGATAGGTTGTTATAAGACAAGCTTAAATGGTTCAGAGCATTTAGTTGTGACAAACCTTGAGGAATAATTCCTAATAAATTATTGTAGGATAAATCTAGAGTTTCCAATGAACTCATTATGCCGATGCTTTCTGGGATCTTGCCTTTGAAGTAATTCCTTGATAAATTCAAAGTTTGGAGTCCAGCAAGATATCCTAATTCTTCAGGAATCTCATATGTCAATTCATTGTTTGAAAGATCTATACTCTTCACAAGATAAAGAATAGACGAAAAGATAAATTCCTCTCCTTTTGTAACTAAAGTTATACTGTCCGAGAAGTAATAATTTGCTCCAAAAAAGATCAACCAGGAAGAAATTGGAAGTTGCATTGTTGATGTTGAAATCATTGTCCTAAAATTCCCAAAAGAATTTGGTATTGGCCCAGACATTTTATTATTTGAAAAATCGATAATTTGTAGATCTCTTAAATACCCAAGTTGTGGATCAATATTGCCATCAAACATATTTGACCGTAGTCGAAGAATGCCCAAATAATACCAACTTTGACCAATCCATAAAGGTATATTTCTAGAAAATTTATTGTCACCGAGATCAACAACCAATAGTCGAGTGCAATTTTGCAGTGATGATGGAAGATGCCCTTTTAGATTATTATTATTCAAGTGCAAGTACTCAATTCTCACCAAATTTCCAAGAGAGTTTGGAATTTCTCCAAAGAGCATATTATTTCCCAAATTAATATATTCAAGAAGTGAATTCTTTTGCCAATATCGAGGAATTTCTCCATATATTTGGTTATTTGATATGTCGAGGTGCTCAAGTGTAAGAGAATTGCAGACATTAGATTGTATGCTTCGCATGAGTAAGGCTGGTGGTACTGATCCCGAAAAGGTATTATTGGATAGATCTAGAAACTTTAGGTTGGGTGGCAAGTGGGGAATTAGACCTTCAAGTCTATTTGAGCCAAGATTTAAAAAATTTAGTTTAGTCAAACTCTGTGGAGATGCTAGTGGCAAAGTACCACTAATTTTGTTGTAGGAGAGATCTGGAAAAGTAAGATTAGAATGGTGGAACTCAATAATTTCACCCTCGAACGAATTAGAACGGAGGTCAAGATGATTTAGGTTGACTAGTTTCCAAATCTCAATTGGAATTGGTCCAGAAAGTGAATTATGTGGAAGAGAAATATAATTTAGAGTAGTCAAATTTCCCAGCTCACTGGGTATTGGACCATTTAGTGAACAGTTACGAAGCCTTAGTGTAGATAAGCTCGATAGATTCATAATCCCAACTGGGAAAGAAATTTCAAGCGAATTAAATCTCAGACAGAGATATAATAGATGCTTCAATTTCCAAATTGCATTAGGAAGGGGACCAGAGAGCGAATTGTCGGAAAGATCAAGATATGTGAGGCCAATTAAGTTGCCAATTTCGGTAGGCAGTGTCCCTTGAATTCCAGAGTTAATAAGTTGAAGAGACGAGAGGCTCGTGAGATTCCACAACCAGTTAGGAAAAGAAGAGTTGAAGTTGTTGAAACCTAAATCAAGAGCCACAAGCGAAGTGAGGTTGAGATGGAAACTAAGAGAAAGAGGGATATTAATTTTACAATCATATAAATATAATTGTTGTAGGGAAGGTACCATGTTGACTGCTGATATCCAATTATGGGAGGCAGCGCCGAGATCCAAAAAGGACATGTCCAGATAAATCAAAGAAGAAAGGCCGGAGAGCCAGTCTAGGCTGTGGACAACTTTGGCAGAATTATTATATGAGCTGAGACGAAGATGACGAAGATTAGTTAAGTTTCCAAGATGAGGGGGAATGGTTCCACCGATGTTGGACTGGTAAAGGTCAAGATACATCAGTTTGTGAAGACAACCAATAAGAGGTGGAATTTGGGTGCCCTCAAAGTCATTGAAACTGAGATTTAAGCTTTGCAAGTGAGATAAAGACAATAATGATGGATGCAGCAGCTCACCCCTCAAAGTTGTCTCCGTGTTGTTGTATATATCGTCATTTGGATTTTGAAGGTTGAGCTCGGCCACTCGTACACTGCTTGTTGTGTAGTAGCAGACTACGCCAGGCCAAGCGCAGCAGTCTACTTGGGCACGCCAGGAAGACAAACGGGCGGAAGGATCTTTGATGGCGGCTTTGAGAAGCAAGAGAGCATCCCTCTCCCTCTGCAAGCATCCCTTGCTGCTCAGTATCACTTCTACTCCAGCGACCTCCATAAGAAAGAAGGCCAAACTGATGATGAGCCAGACAAGACGAAGATAGTAGCAGCGATGAGGGTGATGCAGTGGCCTTGGCTCAGGGAAACGGAGTGTGCTTCTCCAGGCCATTGCCATACTCTTAATTTGGTGGATTCTTATTTATCTTGAAGAATGAAGAGTCTATTTCCCTCGGCCATTATTACAAGAATCAATTGCCGTGACCTCTGTGGAATCGATCGATTTCTTTTGTGGAAATTAGGGAGATGGAAATTGCGATGCTTTTTCCTGCCGCTGATGACACGCAACATTAATGTAGGTGACTGACGGCAGAAAGTGTGACAAATATACCGCAATATAATTTCATGCATGTTGCTACTTTTTTTTTTTTTTGTAAATGCAAGTGGAATAAAATAGTTTTATTTTCTATAAAGACGAAAAAGAATAATTTTCTACTTTATCAAGTTTAAATGAGTTTACATGTTGATGAAATAAATTAGTTGGAGAAACTGATCTACTGATCATTACAAGAGTAATGCTTCTAATCCAAATACTCATTTGTTTTTATTCTTTTTTCTTTTTAAAAAAGAATTAGACATTCTGTAAAAGGATGAAATTCTTCACATCATTGAGAAAGAATAAATCAAAAAACTAAAGTAAAACATTACAGAATAGGATATTTCTATCAATTTCATCAGAAAACGATCCTTGCTCAATTCCATAAATTTATCATATAGTGACGAACTCAGTTATGCCCGGGAGGTGGAAAAAAAAAATTAATGAGCTTATCTTATTTTTTTTCATATGTTATGACTCTCTAAAAATTAATGTTTAGATTTTATCTAAATATTATCATTGTTGCAAGATAGATTATATCTTGGGGTGGATAAAAGGTTAGGATTTTTTTCTCATCTTTGGCTTATATTTATTTTGTTTATCAGATTTCTCCACTGTTGAATTTTAATTTTCTTTATCATATTAATTGGTTCTAACACAATTAATTGGCATGGTAACTATTTTGTACACAAACAGTCTTAAATTAATTTCTTGAATAAAAGAACAAATTAAATATTCTAGTCATGAAAGACTGGTTCGGAATATTTATTTGATGAACCAATACTCCTTACTGCAAAATGGAATCAACAAAAATTCAAAATTAAGATGCAAATAAAGATCAAATAATACATTTAATTTTACTTAGATGTACCTCATATATAGAGTATTTTGAAAACTTCAAAATTTTTAAATTTCTGTAATTTATTATATATCTTAGTAAATACTAGAAGAGTTTTAAAAAATATTTAATATATTTTTTTATTAATATACATTGAATTTTTATTTATTTTTTAAAATAAATCTTATTGTTCAGGTTAGGATATTCGAGAAGTTTTTGAATTAATATATTTTCCCTGTTAATTCTCTTATTGGAATTTCTTTTCGCTGTTTTTGTTTTAATAAGACCGTATTTCTTGATCATTTTTAAAGAGGAAAAATCTAATCCTTATTTTGCATGTCCTTAAATATTTACATCTACCATATCGTAGTAACTAATAAGTTGTGATCCACAACACCGTATCAATGTCTCAACAATCCAAGCTGCATGACAACTTATAATCAACCACCTAAATAATTAAAATAATACATTTCGGATCAATTTCGATTAATTTTCTCCAACAAGATAAGGCAAGATAATGACTAATGTTGTAAGGATTACATAACAATATCAGTGAATTAATAAATAAATTTTTCATGATAGATGATTGATCTAAAAATACTGAATTGGTGGACCGTTCATTATAAATATTTTTTAATTTATTTTAACATTGATGAAATTTTTTTATAGGAAGTCATTTTAAAATTAATTAATATAAATTAAATATCTGATCAATTAAAAAAAATAATAACCCGTGTTGACTAGTATCGTAGGCGGTGGCCAAGGGAGAAGGAGAATACCTATGACATGCATTGACAAAGGGTTCGATGGGTGGAGGAGGAGAAACGGATGATTAATTAGGAGGACAATTAGTGAAGAGGAGTAAAGGAAGGGGTAGGGCACTAGCAAAGTCCAAGTAGTGCATGAGAAGGCCGAGGAATCCTGAATACACGTCGAAACTTTAATACTTTGCAATGGTAATTTACACTATTACAAATCTACCGTTGAAGCTTGGCAATTGATAAGGTTGAGAGATAAATACTCATAATTTGTGACAATTTTAACCTAATATTACCTACGATGTCAGCACTGCTGTTAAAATATACACCATCACATAAAGTCTCTTGTAGTTTTGTTAATGCATTAACTTTATTTATTATCAATACATCTAAATAATAGAAGAAGTAAGCTTTGATATTTCAAACAATTCAATCTCAAGCAAATACTTGGCTTGCTCATCTTTGAATGTTCAGAGACTTTATATTTTCCCGCACTTTACGGATCCTCATCTTTATTTCAATGGGAGAAACTAAAAGGACTTTTTATCAACCACAAGATAGAAGAGATTTTGATGCAGGAAGAGATTCAAACAAGACACGATATGATAATGAAGCCTAACCAAATTCAACATGGCTTGGTCGTGTGGGCAAGCACGACATGGGCTAGGGGAGCTTTGGATCTACATTTTTTAAATTTTTCGTAATCGATTATCTATTTTATTAAAGTCCGCTAGCCTTGTCCTTGTCCTAGCCGAACTTTTAAATAGACTTTTTCTGTTTAAGATTAGGGGACTAAGTCTCGTTAGTTATTTTCTATTTAGATTTTTGTTGAGTGTTTTGAGAGCTATATAAATATATCTTAGATGTAGGGGACAAATTTTTTGATATTGAATCAAGTTATTTCGCTTAAGCCACGTTAAGGCTACATCTCTTTATTCTTTTCGCTCTTGATTTTGTGATAAAGTTTTAAGCCTAATTTAGGCTACTCTTTATTGTGTTATTTCTCTCTTATTTTCTCGTCAATTCCTCTGAAACTTCACGCCCCAGAATAATCTATATTCTGCTTGGCATCAATTGGTATCAGAGCTCATTAAGATCCAATGGAGGGTCGTCGTGGACGTGATCGTGGCCGCAATAGGTAGGTTCCGATTGAGGAAGCCCTGCACCATGATCGTAACGTTCAAGATATAATAATGATTGAGGATTTGCAGAAACAAATTGCAGAATTAACCTAGCATCTAGCAGCGCGGGATTTTGAATATCGTGAGATTTCTAATCATAACTTTGAGCCAACCTTCGAGAATCTATATCACCATCGTACTCTATATCGAGATCACTGTGGTCAGGAGGAACGATATGGGGACTTTGGTTTTCGAGTTGATATTCCTGATTTTTTTTGGCACACTACAAGCGGAAAGCTTCGTTGATTGGATCAATGAAGTAGAAAGGATTTTCGAGTACAAGGGAGTACTTAATCATGTCAAAGTAAAATTAGTTGTCAATAAGATCAAAGGTCAAGCCTCTGCATGGTGGGAGCAACTTTGACGATCACGAGAGAGACAAGGTAAATCCAAAATCACCAATTGGGGAAAAAATGAAAAAAAGAAGAAGATGAAAAGTCACTTTCTTCCCTTCGGCTACACACAAATGTTGTTTCAACGACTCCATACGTTGAGACAAGGAGCTAGAGCTGTCGACGACTATACGGGAGAATTTGATCAGCTTATTGCTTGGAATGATCTGTCCGAGACCGAGTAGCAGACGGTAGCGTGCTATTTAGGGGGATTACGTCAGCCCTTACAAGATTCCCTGAGCCTCCACTCACTCTTGATCGTTTCGGAGGCTTATCAGCGAGCATTGACTATTGAAAAACAGCTAAACCGAATACCAACAACTAAGAGCGATCAAAACAATTGAGTTGTTCGCCCTCAGGAGTTGCGCCCTACCCAACAGCCACCACAAGGTAACCCTAAGACACCTATCAAGTGTTTTCGATGTCGTGAACAGGGGCATTGAGCTTCGGATTGTAAAAGATCCTTAAATCAAAAAAAATAAGACTCTATTGGTTGAGGAAAACCTGGAGGATGAACCCGAACAGATTGATGAGCCGATTTACAACAACGATATCGATGACAAGGTTCTTTATGGTGATGGTTATGAGACTCTCATCATATGTAAGAGCCCACTGATCCTCAAGGAAGAATCAGAAGAGGATTGGCTGAGAACCAACTTCTTTCACTCAAGTTGCACAGTTGCGGACAAAGTTTGCAAGATGATCATTGATAGTGGAAACTATGAAAATATTGTATCCGAAGAAATTGTTCAAAAGCTACAATTAAAGATAGATCGCCATCCAAAATCCTACAAGCTGTCATGGCTGAGCAAAAGAAGTGAGGTAACCGTAGATAGGCGTTGTTATTTATCTTTTTCTATTGGCAGCAAGTATTACGACCGGGCATGGTGTGATGTTGTGTCAATGGACACGTGTCACATATTGTTGGGACGACCTTGGCAATATGATCGCAGCGTCATCCATGATGGATGGAAGAACACCTATACCCTCAACATCAAAGGGAGGAACATCGTATTGGCTCCCCGACGATAAGGGCCCCCTTCAAATTTGGTAACCAATAACTCTATACTACTTTTGATGTCTAGATTTTTGAACGAGATGAAGTATGAAAGTGTGGTCTATGCTTTGCTTCCTTGCGAAAGCAATGCAATAGACCTAGACTCGGATCTTCCCGCTGAGGTGTGACAACTCTTATCTGACTTCACTGATTTAATGGTCGAAGACCTTCCTTCGAAACTTCCTCCTATGAGAGACATTCAACACCATATTGACTTTGTTTCGGGGTCAAGCTTGCTTAACCGACCGACATACCATCTTAGCCCTAAGGATGTCGAAGAACTACAATGACAAGTTGTGGAGCTATTGAGACGAGACTATATTCGCGAGAGTATGAGCCCTTGTGCAATCCCTGCCCTACTAGTGCCAAAGAAAGACGGTTCATAGCCGAGCTATCAACAAAATCACGATAAAGTACAGATTTCTAATTCCTCGCTTAGATGACATGTTGGATCAACTTTTCGGTTCTAAGATCTTCTCCAAGATCAATCTTAGGAGCGGATATCACCATATTCGAATCAAGCCCAGAGATGAATGGAAGACCGCCTTCAAGACACAACATGGGTTGTACAAGTGGATGATCATGCCTTTCAGATTGTCTAATGCACCCAACACATTCATGAGATTCATGCATCAAGTCTTACGACCTTTCATGAGAAGATTCGTGATCGTATACTTTGACGACATTCTCATTTATAGTCTGACACGAGCTTTGTACCTTGATCACCTCTGGACTGTTATTGAGAAACTAAATGCAGAACACTTGTTCGTTAACAACAGGAAGTATTCTTTCTTCGCGATCTCGGCCTCGTTTCTTGGATTTATTGTGTCTACTAATGGTGTCCATGTAGATCCATCAAAGATAGACACAATATTAGAGTGGCCGCAGCCAAAATCCATTCATGACATCCGAAGTTTCCATGGATTGGCATCTTTTTACCGTCGGTTCATTAGAGGCTTCAACACCTTGATTGCTCCTATAACCGAGTGCCTTAAAGGGCATGAATTCACGTGGATTGAAGCACCCATTCTAGCAGTTCCAAATTTCGACAAACTATTCGAAGTAAACTATGACGCATCTGGAATTGGCATTGGTGGTGTTCTAAGTCAATCAGGTCACCCTATTTCCTTCTTCAGCGAGAAACTATCCAGTGCCAAGAAAAATTACTCTACTTATGACCTGAAATTCTACGCTATTGTGCAGTCCTTGAAGCATTAGCATCATTATCTCGTGCAGAAGGAATTTATGTTATTCATTGATCATGAGGCTTTGAAGTACATCAACGGACAACACAAGCTAAGTATTTGACACGCCAAGTGGGTAAAACTACTTGCAGGAGTTCACCTTCATACTAAAGCATCAATCAGGGAGTCTCAATCGTGTTGCGGATGCCCTTAGCCGTCGTTCTTCCCTACTTACTACCATGATCATTAGGGTTTCGAGTTTTGGAGTTTTCTCAGATATGTATGCTACTAATCCTTCCTTCAACAGGATATTTCAGGAGGTAACTGATGGTCTTCGCAATGATTTTGTTCTGTACAACGGTTATCTATTTCGTGGACTACGATTATGCATCCTAGACTGCTCCTTAAGGCAACACATTATCAACGAAGTGCATAACGAAGGGAACTTTGGTCGAGATAAGACCTTAGTCGTCATCTCTTCCGACTTCTATTGGCCCAAGCTAACCAGCGATGTAGCTCATTTCATGGACCATTGTTTTGTATGTCAACAATCTAAGGGAACCTTCACCAACACTGGTTTGTATACTCCCTTACCTATTCCCGAAGCCCCTTGGTGTGAGGTCAACATGGATTTCGTATTGGGTTTACCCAGCACCCAACGGATCGCAGATTCTATTCTAGTTGTAGTTGATCGATTCTCCAAGATGGCTCACTTCATGGCGTGCCGAAAAACCATGGATGTTGTTCGGATTGCCACCCTCTTCTTCAAAGAAATTGTGTGTTTACACAGTATTCCTTGAACCATTACTTCAGATCGTGATACTAAATTTATTATTAATTTTTGAAAGAGTTTATGGGGAAAGATGGGGACAAAGCTAAACTTCAGCAGTGCTTATCACCCTCAAATGGATGGTCAGACCGAGGTAGTGAACTAGATCCTGGGAAATCTTCTAAGATGTCTCACGAGAACCAAACCAAAGAAATGGGATCTAGTTTTATCTCAAGAAGAATTCACATACAACATATCAAAGAACAGGACCACTGGTTTGAGCCCTTTTGAAGTTGTTTATGGATGAAACCCATCTGGGGTACTGTATTTAGTCCCTATTCTGCGTCCAGGACAAGCTAACCCCAAGGATTAGGAGATGGCCAAGCATTTTCAAATCATTCATGAGCAGGTTAAGTAGGCTATTCAAGAAAGCAACACCAAGTACAAGACTAGGGAAGATCCGCATAGACGTCGGGTTCTTTTTGACGTAGGTGATATGGTTTGGGTTGTACTAACTTGTGACCTTTTCCTTGTTGGTGAATAAAACAAGATCAAAGATCGAAAGATTGGGTCTTGTGAGGTACTACAAAAGATTAATGACAATGCCTACAGATTGTGCCTTCCTAGTCACTTAAAAACTTTAGATGTTTTTGACGTGAAACATCTAATTCCTCGTGTTGTGGAGTCAGATACACTCACCCTAAACTCGAGGTCGAGTTCTCTTCAATACCGAGTGACTAATGCGGGAGGGGATCCAAACAAGACACGACGTGACAACGAGGCCTAACCAAACCCAACATGGCTTGGTCATGTGGGCAAGTAAGACATGGGCTAGGGAAGATTTGGATCTGCATCTTTTGAATTTTTCTCAATTGGTTATCTATTTTATTAAAGTCCATTAGGTTTTTTCTTAATTATAGCTAGCCTTGTCCTTATCCCTAGCTGACGTTTTAAAAAGACTTTTTCTATTTAAGATTAGGGGACTAAGTCTCATTGGTTATTTTGTGTTTAGATTTTTTTTGAGTGTTTTAAGAGCTATATAAACCTATGCTTAGATGATGTAGGGGACACAATTTTTGATATTGAATCAAGTTGTTTCACTTAAGTCACGTTATGGCTACATCTCTTTTATTCTTCTCGCTATTGATTTTGTGATAAGGTTTTAAGCCTAATTTAGGCTACTCTTTATTGTGTTATTTCTCTCTTATTTTCTTGTCAATCCGTCTAAAACTTCACGCCCCAGAATAATCTATATTATTCTCAGCGTCACATATCTATATATGTAGAGAACCATATGAAGTCTTATGTCAGGTCACTCCAATGAACTAATTACCATTAACTAGTATCCACGTTTAACTCTCGACATCCCAATGTCTCCAGCAAGTGAGGAGTGGCTACTTAGACAAGCCAAGAAGTATAAGTCGTGCTAGTCTCACAAAATCAATGATGTCCAAACTCACCAATTCATCGACTAGGGAATATTTCAATACATTCATAATTATACATATAGAGATGATCACTAGTTGTGATCCAATCATAAGTTCTCTCATCCTATGAATTATATTACAGACTTTCAGTAAATGAGCTTAAGATACAATCAAACACTTAGAGATTGTGTACTCAATTAGTGAAACTCTATTTATCCAATAAATATGTACAAATCATAAGTTGATTGTCTTAGAACACCTCTCAAATATAACATACTCTCACTTGGCCTAATGTCAATCGCTATGGTATACAATACCATACATCTTGACTTAGCTCTCAAACTTACTTTGTGATAGATCCTTTGTCAAAGGATTCGCTAGGTTTTCTTCGATGGGAATTTTCTTGATTTGTATTTCTTTCCTACTGATGATCTATTTGATCAAGTGATAGCGGAAAAGCACGTGTTTGGATCGCTGGTGAGACCTAGGTTCCTTTGCCTGAGCAATGGCTCTAGTGTTGTCACAGTAAACTAGTAATGCTTCAACAATGATCGGAACCACTCCAAGTTTAGAGATGAACTTCTTGATCCAAACTGCTTCCGAAGCCGTAATGTATTTCGCCTCAGTTGTTGAATCAGCGACAGTGTCTTGCTTGAAACTCTTCCAACTAACTGCGCCTCTATTTAATGTGAATATGTATCCAGACTAGGACTTGGAGTCATCCTTGTTCGTTCGGAAGCTGGCATCCATATACCCGCGTGTAACCATATCACCATCTCCATATACCAAGAATGCATCCTTAGTTCTTCTCAAGTACTTAAGGATTGTGTTGACAACCGCTCAATGATCCATTCCTAGATCTGACTAGTATCTACTCGTGACACTCAGAGCGTATGATACATCGGGTCTTGTACATAACATAGCATGTATGATAGATCCCATCGCTGACGAATAGGGAATCTTACTCATGTAAATCTTCTTATCTTCTGTACATGGGCACATAGACTTCGAATATGTCTCATGGGTATAAAACTTTTCTTGGATTCATCCATGCTAAATCGTTTTAGCACTTTGTCTATATATGTAGACTGCGAAAGATCAAGTAATCATTTTGATCTATCTCAATATATCTTAATCCCAAGGATGTAGATTGCTTCTCTCATGTCTTTCATGGAGAATGTTTTGGACAACCAACTCTTAACCGATATGAAATATGCACATCATTTCCTATAAGCAATATGTCATCAACATGAGAACTAGGAATACGACCGCACTCCCACTAACCTTCTTGTACACACAAGGTTCGTCAGGATTTTGTGAGAAATTAAACTCTTTGATTGCCTCATCAAAATGGATATTCCAACTCCTAGATGCTTGCTTCAATCCATAAATAGATCGCTGAAGCTTGCATACTTTATTTTTATCAACAGATGTGAAACCTTCAGGTTGTATCATATATATTTCCTCAAATAGATTTCTGTTAAGGAAAGTCATTTTCACATCCATCTATCATATATCATAATCATAATGAGCCGCTATAGCCAGGAGTATCTGAATGGATTTAAGCATAGCTACTGGTGAGAATCTTTCATCAAAGTCAACACTTTGCTTTTGACGATAGTCTTTCGCCACTAATCTTGCTTTGTAGGTAATCACATTACCATCCATGTTAATTTTCTTCTTGAAAACCCACTTGCACCCAATAGGTGTAACTCCTTCGGGTGGATCAACCAAGTTCCAAACTTGGTTCTCATATATGGAATCCATTTCCGACTTCATGGCTACTAGCCACTTGTCCTTTTTTGAACTTTTCAGAACTTCTTCATAATCAGTAGGTTCCTCATCCTCAATGAGCAATTTGTCATTCGATTTATTTATAAGAAATCCATATCTCTTAGGAATTGTACAAATCCTACTAGTTCTACAAAGAGGTAGTGTCTCCATAGGTTCAATCGATAGCTCATCACTATGAGTAATCAATTGTGGTTCTTGACTAGGCATCTCATCAATGTCTATTGGAGTCTCTTGAACTTCCTCAAGTTTAACCTTACTTCCACTGGTTTCCTGCAAGAAAAACTCTTTCTCTAGGAATACAGCATGCCTTGAAACAAACACCTTTTGTTCCAAGGGATGATTGAATTGGTAACCCTTCATTTTCTCAGGGTAACCAATAAATAGACACTTATCAGACTTAGCATCTAGCTTGTTTGATACAGTCATCTTCACATAAGCAAGACAACCCTATATTTTCAAGTAAGATAGGTGAGATTTCTTACCAGCCCATATCTCATATGGAGTAGTAGAGATTGCCTTAGTTGGGACTCTATTTAGTAAGTAAACAGTTATCTTGAGTGCATAACCCCAAAAGGATTTAGGAAGACTTGTACAATCCATCATTGACCTAACCATGTCCAATAAGGTTTGGTTTCACCTCTCTGATACACCATTATGTTGTAGTGTATAAGGCGGAGTCCATTGAGACAATATTCCATTGTCACTCAGATAATCTTGAAACTCTTGGCTTCAGTATTCTCTATCTCGATCAAATTGAAGTATCTTAATACTTTTACCAAGTTGTTTCTCTACTTCATTTCTGAATTCTTTGAACTTTTCAAAGGCTTCAGACTTGTGTTTCATCAAATACATATACCCAAATCGAGAGTGATCATCAACGAAGGTAATGAAGTAGCTATAACCTCCTCATGCATGAGTTGACATTGGTCCACATACATTGGTATGTATAAGGCCAAGCAACTCTCCCACTAGTTCACCCTTTCCAGTAAAAGGTAACTTTGTCATCTTATCTTTTAAGCATAAATCACATGTATCAAATGAATCCAATTCAAATGATTCCAAAACTGCAAGTTTTTACAATTTAGACATGCCTTTCTTGCTTATATGGCCAAGGCGACAATGCCACAAGTAGCAGGTTAACTGATCATCTTTCGAGCACGCTTGTTGCTCAATTTGATATTGAATACATCATCGGATGTTTCTAACATGCAGATGATATTGTATAAAATTCCAGTACCATAAAGAACGGCATTCAAAGTTATGTAACAACTATTATTAATAAAACTCAAATGGAAACTTTTTCTATTTAAACAAGAAATAGAGACAATGTTCTTTATTAATGCAAGAACAAAAAAATAATTATCTAGTTCTAAGACAAGTCCACTAGGAAGCTTCAACAAATATGTTCTGATAGCTACAACTATAACCTTTGCTCCTTTGCCAACTCGCAGATTTGCTTCTTCCTTGACGAGTCTTCTGCTATTCCTTAGCCCCTGTATGTCATTACATATTTGTGAGTCACACCCAATATCCAATATCCAAGTGTTAGAAGAAATAGAATCATAATCAATAACGAAGATACTTGAAGTAGATGGGGCATTGGATGTCGGTTTCTTCTTCAGCGACTCAAGATAGATCTTGTAGTTTCTTCGCTAGTGACCCATCTTGCCACAATGGTGACATGGGCCCTTTTGTGCTAGTTCTTCTTTCTTTGCCTTTTTCTTCCCTTTGGCTTGATGCTTTGACTTCCTCTTAGAACCTTTCTTAGAGGAATCAAGTAACATCACAGTCTTTGGTTCTTTCTTAATAGAAGACTCCATAGTCTTGAGCATGTTGATCATCTCGAAAATGGTGGACTCAAGATGGTTCATTCGATAGCTCATCACAAACTGTGAAAAACTATTAGGTAAACTATGCAGAATTAAGTCAATACTTAATTCGTGATCCATCACAAAACTAAATGATCCTAGCCACTCGATGTATCCATTCATCTTTAGTACAAATTGCACCATAGATGAACCTTCCTACATCTTTGAGCAAAAGAGAAGCTTAGAGATCTCGAACCTTTCGGATCTAGATTGCTCATCGAAAAGCTCACCAAGATGATAGATAATCGTATAAGAATCCATATACTCATGTTGCTTCTGAAGCTCAAGAGTCATCGAGGCTAACATTATGCAACTTGCAAGCTCAGAATCAGTCATATGCTTCTGATGGACCAACATTTGGTTCGAAGTTGCATCATCTACCAGACTAGTAGAAAGAGGTTCATCAAGGACATATGCAAGTTTTTCCACCTTAAGAACATTTTTTTAGGTTTTTAAGCTAGTCCAAGCTCGGTTAGTTTGTTTGTGTCCAAAATAAAGCACAAATTTGAAGACGTCATGATCAAACGATTAACCTAGAAATACAAAATCGAGAAAATATTAGAGAGATGATTTATTTCGTAAAGGTAAACAATTTACATATAAATACGAAATTTCACTTATCGAATTCAAGAGCCCTTACTTTGAATTCAGGAGATAGTAGGCTTTCTCCAAGTGGGTTAATATCCACTATAGATAAGAACAACCTTGGCATTGGACCAACAAGTCATTCTTAGCTCTAGTGGTAGTTATCAAGTATACCGATTACATATCACGTATATGTAACTATCACATTATGCTGTCAACTAATTAATATTCGCATAAACATCAAGTTGTTAACACATTAATAAGTATACATCAAATGTATATCACCCAACTTCACCTCTATCCACGTTGACCTTGGCGTTGGTCTAACAAATCAACGCTTCAAGTTAAAACCAACCCGTTCATCATCAGATCGTATCTCTATGGTTCGAACATATTTAATTTTAGGTTGAGCTTGGCAATAGTCCAACAACTCAAACAAGTAATCAAACTCTGGTTCTTACCATATTAACGAAAGGTGTAGACTTTAATATTTTACGTAAGAGATTTAGGTCTCATCTTCTTTTCATGCAAATGTGCTATCTATATGACATCACACGCATGACATAAATGATGACATGACACATTGCACGCGTGGCATAATTACATCTAATCATGGCATAGTTATAAAAATTAATTAATGCATCTACATGGCATAATTAATTAATGCATCTTCATGGCATAATTAATTAATGCATCTACATGGCATACAATATGGCATGATGATGTCATAGTTGTCATAATATTATTTATAAATAAAATATGATTAAAATTTTGATTTTCATAAATCAAGATTTCTTTAATTAAATTAGGGATATATTTCTAAAATTTAATTATATATTTTATCTAGAAAATAATTCTCAATCAAGAAAATCTAATTAATTAGGAAATAATTCCCTAATTTTAAATCTCCTAACTAATTAGAAAATTTATAATTAATTTTTTAATTAATTCATAATCTTTCAAAACTGTAATTTCTAAAATTATTTCAGAAACTTTCCAAAATTAGAATTTCCCGACAAATTAGGAAACTTTCTAAAAATAGAAATTTCTTAATAAATTCAAAATCTTTCCAAATTAAAATTTCTAAATTTTACAGAATATTATCAAATTGAATTTTCATAAAATATTTTAGAAACTTTCCAAAAATAGAATTTTCTAACATATTAAGAAACTTTCAAAATTGGAAATTCTTAATAAAATAGAAAAAATTCCAAAAATTAATTTATGACCAACTACGATTCGTAAAACTTTTTTACAATTATGTCAGAGCATGGTCAAGCTCTGATATCACTGTTGGGGAGCCCGATGCGGATGCGTGCTTTTAGATGCTTCAAAAATGTACACAATGAAAGACATAAATAATAAATCCTAATTTATTACAACACACATCCACACATGCGAGATACAACATGTGCAGATATAATTGCAATATAAAATTTTAGAAAGAAATTTATTTTAGTTATACCTAATGATCACGTGAAGTGGAAAGGACATCAACCTAGCAATGTTGTTGAGTCTTGCCTCTATTCGTATCCACGCCCAGAACTCCTCAAGATGAATTCAAAAGTCATGAGTTCCATCCTCACGAAAGGTACTAGCCTTGTGTGTGAATATGAGGTTTGGTGCTCGGCGGTGTATGCAACCAGACAACACCAAATGAGAGATAGACACCAAAAGGAAGCATGATGTTCGGCCTCAAAAAGGGGGTTGTTCTTGTCTTTTTCCTTGCTGTTCAGCTACTGTAATTCACTATCGACAAGGTATGAAGTACCCTAAGGTATCAGGGATTTAGTAGTAATGTTTCTCACCAAAACAGAGGTTGGAGGAGGCCCGAAGGAGGCAAAAGGCTGGTGGACAGCAAGCTGTCCCTCTGGCTCTTCCTTGATTGGAACAGCGGTGGCTGACTAGAGAAGGCTCCTCTGGCATCCTACTGGCCGACTGGAGGTGGCTAGCCGGTGGGTGATGGCCGGAGCTTGGGGAGCGGCGGACTAAAGGACTCCTTCTTTTGGTATTGGTTGGTACAAGGATAAGAGAGGAGAAGAGAAGAGGTGAAGGGTTTGGATACACTTTCCAAAACTTAAACCCAATTCTATTCCAAATAGAATTCCTCTTCCAATTCCTAATTCTTCTCATGGAGGGTATATTTATACACCTCCTTAATGATTTGGAGAGTAAGTTATCTCTTAAGCCCAAACCCAACCCATTAAGCCTTAACCAAAATTTAGCCCATTAAACTCTTGGTTTGGTTCAAAGAGCAGCAAATCACTTGGTTCAATAATCAAATCAAACCAATTTGGTTTATTATTAAACTAAAGAGGGTCCATCACATCTTCAAAAGATATGGCCCATCCGACTTTCAATTCCGACAAATAACTTTTCATATTTGTCATTCGCTCGGTCCAACTAAACTTTGTATTTCTCAATTTGAGAATCAAATTCCTAAACTCATTTTAAGTCTTTCGGATAAACTCGTAGTGTGTGTGGCCTTATAGGTTCCTAGTTTTGTTGGTCGTCCATAATTAACTATTAATTATGAAACGATCATGAGTGACACCTAGTAGTACATCATGATCCCCAATCAATCAGAAAGTCAACGGTTGATTTCATAACCACTTTTGAACCTTTCAGCAGCTACAATGAATCGTGCTTCGTTCCTTCACTCGTCTTATACTTACTTGGTTTAGGACATGATCTTTGTGTCAGTCCCCACTTGGTTGACTACGTCACACCTAGTCTAAGCAATACTTTCTTGTCCTGTGGATTCAAATTACTCAAACATGTATACAAGAGTCCAGTACTCTTGACATGTGATGCTTTGGCTAAAGACTTTGAGTAGTAATCTTGACAAATGGCCGTATGATATACATCTCCTTGTAAGGAGTGGTAAATTCTTTGTTGGTTAGCCAATCACCTTCGAGAACTTCGACTTATACCCAATCATTCCGGGTCAACACCTCCTCAGAGAAGCTTCTTAAGATGTCAAAGTATAAGTCTCAATGACCAAAATGACTTGAATACCTCAAGTCTAAGGAAACTCGCACTTAAGCTGTAATGAGATCTTCACTGACATATTTATATATGTAAAGAATCATATGAAGTCTCCTGGTAGGTCACTCCAATGAACTAGTTACCATTAACTAGCATCCACGTTTAACTCTTGACATCCCAATGTCTC
>JBBUKS010000035.1:10691658-10714309 GCA_038050645.1 Hedychium gardnerianum
GTGTGCAAATTAATCATGGGAGATCAATTCAATACAAGCATTAACACACAAATGAACAATCAACACTTAAGAAATAAGCCAACAAGAAACATAAATTACACACGAAGAGATCGACCCAAGCTTGCGAGTGGACGATCGTTGTAGGCGCTTACAGAGGGGCTAATGTCGGAATCGCCGGAAGAGGGCTTCCCTCCTCTTCTAACCCAAAGAGGGGAATATTTGTTGTCCGGAAGTGAAGGAGATGAACGAAACTCTCCTCTTCTAACCCAAAGAGGAGAGGGGGCTGCCGATGACAATGAAGGGATGCTGGATGACGAAGTGGTCGCATCTCCTCTTCTAACCCGAAGAGGAGGTGGAGATGAAGTGGCCAGATCTCTCTCTTCTAACCCGAAGAGAAGAGATGACCGAAAATGGAGAAGAAGGATGGATGGAAGGTGGTGTCGGGAGCTTGGCGTCGGGTGTCTCCTTGTGTTGGCGTGAGGAAGAAGTGATGAGGAAGGGATGTGGTGGAGGCTTGAGGAGAGGGATGGAGAGGAGATGAACGACTGACGGCGGTGAGTAAGGAGGTGGAGCTGTCGGACTTGGTGGAGGAAGAGGGGTCATTGGTAGCATCCAAGGTTGGTGTGGAAGAGATGAGCGTGAGAAGAGAATAGAGGGATTAGGTTTTTCCAAAAAGACAACGGTTTTCAAAAATAATTGTTGTAGCACCAAAAAAGTGCAAATAGACAACGATTTTCAAAAATCATTATCGTAGCCCCCCCAAAAAAGCACACATAGAAAACGGTTAACAAAACCGTTGTTGTAGCCCCCCTAAAAAAATGCTAAAAGATAATGATTTTTCAAAATCATTATTGTAGCCCCCTCCCCAAAAAAAATACTAAAAGACAATGGTTTTTGAAAAATCATTGTCTTTGGTTTTAAAAAAAAATGTTAAAAGATAATAATTTTTGTTAAAACCGTTATTAAAAGGAAAAAAAATAACAGTTTTAGCAAAAAATCATTATCTATTGAGTGTACATCCTGTCAGAAACACACTATCCCCTCTGACACCACAAGATATAAAAGAAAGTCTGCTCCTGCGGGCCAGGGTATGCTTTTGCATTCATTCATCTACGCATATACTACTACTCCTGCTACTGTTCACCTTCTCCACTTTAGTCATCGGAGACTGACTTAAGTGTCGGAGTGGCTGCGCCGGATACATCTCTGGCCTCTCCATTCTAATCCTTCACTTCATCTCTCTCAGTCTTCCTTTTAGGGGTTCGTGGTCTCCTTCGATTGTTGTTCTCCTCTTTATCGTTCGACGACTTAGTCAATACCGCCTCCAACTCACCAATGGTTCGTTTGTTGAGGGTCCCAGTGCAAGAACATGTACTAATGAATTGATCAAACTATCTAGAAAGTAGACTTTATTACTCTCTAATCTCTTTATATTAATCCATCACTCTCTAAGTAGACTTTATGTAGAAGGTAATCAAAATTACATTCCCCCATAATCTCTCAACTCACATATCTTCAATCCTTTGATATCGATGCTTCTTGCACTTAAGTCTATCTCATTAGGTCTTTGGTCCCTTAGATGCATGAAGCTTTCTAAGCTTGTTGCATGTCATCCTTTGAATTATATTCAAGTTCATTCCATGTAGGCCTCCAAGTTATTGAATCAACAAACCTACTTGATAATGTGAGGCTCGCTCCATGAGCAACTTGTCAAGCTCTTGGTCAACCTCGACCTCCATGAGCAATCTGTCATGCCATTATTAACTTTGACTTCATGGACTTTCAATCAAACTAACTCTAGGTCAAACTTTATCGAATTTTATTTTTGTGAGCTTCCTATTAAGCATGTACACACTCAACATGTACCACTTGTTGACTCGATTGTTGTGCACGAATCATGTACAGTAAATTTGGCAATCGATTGAGTAATTCGATTGATGTGTATAAATCGTAAATTATATATTTAATAGTTGACTGACCAACTCAACTATTGGGCAATCGACTTGTACAGGTGATTGGTGTCGACAAATTACTATAATAGATTCAATAGTCAATTAAAGCATTCGATTATTCATACATCAATTAACTAATGTTAAAAAAGAAATTGACTATTGATAATTTAAAAATATAATTTCAAATTTAAATTTTGATACATTTATAAAGGTGATTGATGTCGACAATTTGCTATAATAAATTCATTAGTCAATTAAAGTACTCGACTATTCATACATCAGTTAACTAATATTAAAAAAGCAATTGACTAGTGATAGTTTAGAAATATAATTTTAAATTTAAATTTTGATACATTTATATATATATATATTGGGATAAATTAATTGAAGTAATATATCATCAAAGTGATTCCTCTTATAGAAATTAATTTATTTTAAAATATAAAAAGTTATGTGTTTACAAGTTATGTGAATATTTAACTGGTCCATCCAAAAAAAGGTTAATATTTAACAAATTATAAATACACTTGTCATAATAAATACATGATGATTATTTAGTTTTACATGTGAGCAATAAATCAGCCCAATTACATGATTTTATTATCAATTTCGATTACTACACTAAGATATTACTCAATAGTTAATATATGGGTTTTACTTTTATTTAAATTTATTATTATTACTCTAATTTTGACACTTATGCGAGCATGTTTATTGTTCTTTTCAGTTATAAATAATCCTACTATCAACATTAATATTTTATTTATTTATTTATTTATTTATTTTTATCTTTCAATTGACATTAAATTAATTTTAAAGACGATTAATTTGGTCCTATGAAAATTTTTCATCGACTATCAAGGTAAATCAGAAAGTGTTGATGGTGGTCTATCCAAATGACTCATTTTTTCAGGCCCACTATCTATTGGAGATAAAATCCAACATCAACTTCATTCCTATGCTAAATAGCATCAACTTCAAATTATGTCAAGAGAACCCCTTGTTAGTTTTTGGAGTCATGAATCTCGACCTTGCACTAAGGAAATTTTTTCCTCCACCTCTTACGGATAAGAGTACCTCTAAGAGTTGAAAAGGTGGAAGAAATCAAATCACATGTATCTAATGATCATAAAGAAAGTCATTCCGAAAGCATTCAATGACACAATAACTAATGGGATAGCTAAAGTTCCTTGTTGAAATTGAAAAGAGATTTGTCAAGAATGAAAAGGATGAAATAAGTATGCTTTAACAAGCCTAATTTCAATGAAATATAAGAATAAGGATAATATTAGGAAGTACATTATGAAGATGTCTAATCTTTTGAATTAAAAGCACTTGAGGTGGAACTCACTATGAATTTGCTCGTGCATCTAATTTTGTTATCTCTTCCAGCATAGTTTAGACACTCTAAGATAAGTTATAATTGTCAGAAAGAAAGAGATTTAATCTCAGAATGAGCTCATCTTACATTGTGTTTAGGAAGAGGAAAGATTAAAATAAGATAAGATTGAAAGTGTTTACTTAGTCTCAACCCCTAAGAATAGGAAAAAAAGAAGAAAAAGGATAAAGAAACTTCAGATACAAATCCTCAAAAGAAATAATCAAAGAAAAGAAATAATCAAAGAGGTCGGATGTACCAAAAGGTAAAACATGTCATTTTTGTGGAGCTGAGGGGGCATTTAAGAAGCAATGCACCAATTACCTTGCTCGGAGTGTCCAAATGTGCCGTTGTAAGAGGAGCTGGTTGTTCAATCCTTAATGCAAGGTGTAAGTCCATGTACCCTAGGACAATCATGATATTTTCCTTCCAATCCTTGAAGTTATTTTCATTTGGCAAAGGAATTGAATTGACAATAGCAAATATCGTCGAAGCAGAAGTCGTAGCCATAACAAAGAACAAAAATACATAGCAACGATGTATAAATTCAAATGATGTCCATCACAAGATATCGAACACAACATTAATATTTAGTTTTTGAACAGAAATATTAATTATAAGTGGTACTCTCGATGCAGTAATCGAATATTGACAATAAATCTGGTTAAACAATTAGTTTATCTTTGGACTAACCAATTGCCCACAGAAATATTAATTTTGAAATCTATTTTTTTTTTCAAGCTAAAATTTCAATCACAAATCGGCCTTCCAGTTGTAAACCAGTACCCGTAAGCCATGGGCTTTAACCTAATTGACGTTTAACATTGGCCCATGGTCCAAATGGCACAAAATCATGTTTAATCGGTTAAAAATAATCCTAAATTGCGCGGGTCTTCATCGTGGTTTTATGGTGACTTTTTTTTTTGACGGCGGCTAGTGGTGCCATGGTGGTGGTCTATTGTTGGCCGTTGATATGGGTCACCTTATGCTGTCAGAAATCGGTCATGGATCGGCGGATTGCAATTTATTCCGATGGCTCTAAACCCTAAATTTGAATTTCTTTTTTTTTAAAATAAAATTTATTGGAAATTCAAAATCATGAATGTTTGCCTTCGATTAACCAAACAACGAAGAATCCAAATAAAATTTTTCATGATTCAGATTGAAAAATACATAAACTTAAAACTATATTTTAATTAAAATACTCAAGGATCTAGGAATTAGGGATGGATCTAGGAATTAAAAATCATGAATGTTACAAATTTTGCCCGAGCTATGTGCAGCGATAATTAGGGATGGATCTAGGAATTAAAAATAAATTGAGTTAATCTTGAATTGATTGAGTCCGCTAAGGATCCTATAAAAAAGGTTCGAGTTCACTTCGTGCGATCACGTTACCATTTCATCTTTCCTTATATTTTATCGAATATTAAATTTTTATTAAATGATTTTTTTATTATTTATGAAATTATTGAGTTAATTTATCGACAATAATATATAATTCGTAGACATTAAAAATCCAGAGGCTATAGTGGAAGGTTTAGTGGTTGACGTTGGCGTTAGAGAGCTTGCCGTCGACGGTGAGATAGTTCGTCCATGAGTGCGGTGCAAGGCCATGCTCGAATGTCTCACGCAGGACCTCAATCTACAGCTGCTTGCCTCTTATAACTTTTCTTGATTGAATGATTTCAATGCCTTTGCTTCTTTCTTTCATTCAATAAATAGATGAATGTAAACAATTAAAGACTAATTTACAGAATTGATTCCTCTCCCTTTACAGTTAACTCAGGATTGATTCCTCGCCATTTACAGCAACCTCTCTTTTTATAGCCATATGATTTACCTCTATTTACAACCTTACAAACTAATTAGGGAAATAGGTCGTACAAAATAAATATTTGCTACGTATGACAACATCCCCCTCTCAAATTGATGCTAGTCGATCAAGAAGCATCAATTTGCCAACAAGAAATTGATGACGTTGTCAGATTAGAGATTTGATAAACACATCAGCAATCTATGCAACATTGGAAACATGCGGAAGAGAAATGACATCAGTGTTTACAACATCTCGAATATAGTGATAATTCACTTCAATATGCTTGGTGCGCTCATGATAAATTGGATTAGTAGCAATTTGAATAGCACTTGTATTATCAGCATGGAGAGGAGTGGGTTCAGACTGAGGAAATCCAATCTCAAACAATAATCTTCGGATCCAAGTAATTTCAGAGCATGCAGCAAACATAACACGATACTCTGATTCAGTGGAAGATTTAGAGACCCGATCTTGTTTCTTACTCTCTCACGATACCAAAGAACCTCCAAGAAATATACACCAACCCATGACAGAGCGACGAGTGTTTGGACAACCAACTCAATCGGCATCGCTAAATGCACTAAGCCGCATAGAAGATCCAACAGGAAAGAATAAACCACGATGTGAAGTACCATAAAAATATCTTATGATGCAACGAACTGCAGTCGAATGAAGATGCTGAGGAGAGTGCATAAATTGACTAACTTGTTGAACAAAAAATGAAATATCAAGTCTAGTAATAATTAGGTAGTTCAAACTACCCACTAATTGGCGATATAAAGAAGGATTAGAAAGTAGCTCTCCTTCGTCCAAGTGATACTTAACATTCACCTCCAGAGGAGTATCAACAAATGAAGAGTCCTGAAGTCCAGCCAAAGCAATCAAATCTTGAATATATTTATGCTGATGTAGGAATATACCAAAAGAGTCAGAATGAACTTCAAACCCCAAGAAATATGTAAGATTCCCAAGATCCTTCATATGAAATAAAGCTCATAGGTGTTGCTAAAGTTGAGTAATCAATAAAGAATCTATTCCCATTATAACTATGTCATCAACATAAACCATAATGAGGACAATTCCAATAGAAGTTTTATGAAGAAATAAAAAAGAATCATATTGACTCTGCATAAATTTAAACTACAACAAGGTAGAACGAAACTTCTCAAACCAAACATGAGGAGCTTGTTTTAGGCCATATAATGAGCGACTTAACTTACACACGTTTAAAGTGGGAGATGAGAACAAGCTAGGAGGAGGTGTCATATAGATAGTTTCTTTGAGATCTCCATGAAGAAAAATATTTTTCACATCCATTTAATAAAGTGACCATCCTTGAGAAGCAGCAATTGCAAGGATTATTCGTACAATAGTCATTTTAGCCATAGGAGCATGTGTCTCCTCATAATCAACATCGTACTCTTGTCGGTTACCTAGAGCAACCAACCTCGTCTTATAACGCTGTAGAGTTCCATCAGAATGGAGTTTAATTGAGTACACCCACTTACACCCAATAGGTTTGACATTGGGTGGACATGGAATAATATCCCATGTATAATTGTCTTGTAGAGCTTGAGTTCTTCTTGCATTGCTTGTTGCCAACACTCATGCTTAACTGCTTGTGAGTAAGAAGAGGGAACCGAAATAGAGGATAAAACACTAAATGATGTATGATACGAGTCATACCAATTAGGAGGACGGGAAATTTTGGTAGAGCGTCTCATGATAGGTGGAGCAAGATCAGATGGTGGATCTGGATCAGGAAGGAGCAGTGAAGAAGGACGTCGTTGATTAACAGACCCCCACGTGACTCAATCAAGAGAGAAGGATAAGTCATCAAAACTTGGAAGAACAACAATATTAGAAGATGATTGATCACAAGTTGGAAAGAAATAGTGATTTTCAAAGAAAACAACATTACGAGAAATATAAAACTTCTTAGTAGAAGGATCATAGCAAACAAAACCCTTGTGATGAGTACTATATCCCATTAATGCACTTTTAACAAATTGAGCAGAAAGCTTGTGTCGTTCATGATTAGATAAATGAATGAAACAAGCACAACTAAATGTATGTAAATGCCCATATTGAGGATGTTGTCGATGAAGATGAAAATAAGGAGATTCAAAATGCAATGTTTGAGAAGGTAGTCTATTGATGAGATAAACTATTGTAGATAAAGCTTCTACCCAAAACTTAGGTGGAACGGAAGATTCAAGTAACAAAGTACGAGCAACTTCTAGAAGATGGCGATTCTTTCACTCTGCTACACCATTTTGTTGGGATGTGTGTGGACAAGAGCATTGCGAGAGAATACCTTTTCCAATTAAAAATTTATGAAATTTAGTGCATGAAATATAATAGGTGTAATCCCCTATACATCACTATGAATAATATCAAAACATAAGGAAGAATTTTACTTTTTCCTAATTTGCAAGTTGAACAATCAAAGGAAGGACCCAAAAATTTATTTTTATTGCCCAATAAATCAGAATTCAATAAATGAGACAATACTACAAAATTTGGGTGCCCTAAACGTTTATGCCACATCTCACTTTTATTCTCAATAGTAGAACAAGCCAAAGAAACCTGACTAAGAAAAGAAATATATAAAGGAAACAAATGTCATCTTTAGGGCACTTCGCGATCACCATCCTTGAGACCTAATCCTGCACATGACAACCATCACGAGAAAAATGCATATCATAGTTATTTTCAATTAATTGACCAACTAAAAGAAGATTATTAGAAAGATCAGGCGAGACAAAAGCATTGTTCAAAATCGGAGTAATATCACCAACAACAATAATGGGCAAATTATTTCCATTCGCAACCTTAATATATTGTGAACCATGATATGGGCGAATATTTTTTAGCAAATTAGTTGAACTAGTCATGTGATTTGATGCCGCAAAATCAATAAGCTAAGACTTAGATAAGGGATTACCAATACCTTGAAGCCCCAAAGCTGAGAGCGCTGAAATTATAATTTGTTGCACCATATTAGGAGTAAGAACACTAGTTTGAGCATTTTGATTGACTGCTGACTTCGTCGAGGAACTAATTTGAGTTGTTGAAGTAGAAGTGTTAACAACATTTGCTTGAAAAGCAATAGCCTGGCGATTCTGAGGACGAATTGAACACTCTTTGATGATGTGCCCTTGTCTTTTGCAATAATTATAGAATTTTTTAGTGCAATTTGCAGTAATATGCCCATAATTCCTGCCGCTAAAACATTGAACTTTACTCATATCTCTGCCCTTGCCTTTTTCTTGAGCCGAAGATGCTATATGTGTTGTAGTCATCTCCTTTTGTTCAATTGTAGTTTGCATAAGAAGGTGTTGCTCTTCACGAAGCAATTCACTAAAGCATACGTCCAAGGTAGGAGGAGGATGCCGATTCATCAAATTAGAACGAGTAATTTCAAAATCTGATGGAAGCTTCATCAAAAATTGATCTCGCTTGCTAATCTCATGTATAGCCAATACATCGGCTATAGAATCTTTGGACACATTAGTACAAATTATATCAGAAAATTCAATCCATAAATTTTGAAATCCCGAATAATATTCCTGAATAGATAGATTCCCCCGTGTATAATTAGCAATCTCACATTCCAATTGAAATCTTCTAGTCGAATTGGTTTGATTGTAAAGTTTTTTTTTTAATATTCCCATATTGTTTGAACCCTTTTATAAGGGCACAAGTTAAAAATAATCTGAGGATCACATGATCTAATAATCCAAGACATCACCTTAGCATCTTTAATCTTCCATTTGGACTAATTGAGTAGCATCTATAGGAGTTGGATCAGTGCCATCAATATGTTCCCACAATTCTTTTCCTGTAACAAACAACCGAAATTGAAATTCCCATGTTGAATAATTTCCCCCCATAAATTTAACACAAAACTCAGAATTGCTACCAACCATTTTAGCAGAAAAGAAGAACACAACAAGTAGAGAGACAAGCAACCTTATACGGCTTTAAGAATAAAAATTTTATCAGAATAGCGAACTCTCTCCTTCCAAAATATCGAGCAACCTCAACCAAAATGCTGACGAAACTAGACTAAGCTTGTAATCTGCAGTGACTTGAAACTCCAAAAGAGCAATCGAAAATTATAAAACTCTTGAGATGAGGGCTCTGATACCATGATAACTTTTCTTGATTGAATGACTTCAATGCCCATTGTTTCATTCTTTCATTCAATAAATAGATGAATGTACATCAATTTAAGGCTAATTTATAGGAATCGATTCCTCTCTGCCAACTCGGGATTGATTCCTCTCCATTTACACCAACCTCTCTATTTATAGCTATATGTATTAATTATGATTGATTTACCTCTATTTATCGCCTTACACACTAATTAAGGAAAAATGTCGTACAAAATAAATATTTGCTACATATGGCAACAGCTAAGGGTATGCCGATGTGGAGGACACATTGATCCGATCGTGGCAACCACAACCAAGGGCGGTCATGTTGACGACTATGCCTCCGGGAGTGAGGGCTTGGCCATAAGCCGTGACAGGGAAAGAGCACGGGGACGAATAAGCAGGGTGGAGGAGGGAGGCGATGTTATTGGGGGAGGACGGGTGGAGGACGACGACGGGCGGAGTGGGGCGAGTGAGGCAGCTAAAGTTAAAGAAAAATTGGAGCATGGTCTCGAAGTCGAAGACGAGGAGGGTAGAAGCAAGGGCTATCGTCCATGGTCGGAGATGACCGATAGCTAAGAAAATAGCAAGTAGAAAATGTAATAATATGTTGTAAATTTAATTTAAACAGACGAAAGAAAGAAAATAAATCATTAGTATTTATAATTATAAAAAAATAAAAAATTAATTAAAGAAATATATAATTGAATAAAATTATAAAGTACAAGAAAGGTCTTATAAAGATACGGAGGAGGACGCTTTCGTATCACCGTATCTCCAACTTACATGTAAATCAAAAGATTTTGAATTAATAAAAAATAATAATCGAGAAAACAAAGCACCATATGCTCTGTTTTTTTTTTCCTTGTACTTTGATTTTAATCCTCATAACTTGGTAGAGGGACGGAGCCATTGAGGGTTGGGCTATAATACAGGATAGCCTTGAATGACTTCGTCCTTGTTGACAATGATCCTTTTGGAGAATAGTTCTTGATTTGAATATTAGTTATAATATATTATAGAATATTTGAATATTTGAATTAGAAAAAAATATAAACTTTTTTATTTTTAATTTAGCCCATCATAAATTAGTAAATAAATAAGAAAATAGATCTTTATATAAAATAAAATTTAATGCTCCAAAATGATAAATATAAAATCACTTAATTAGGTTTCACTTTTAAATTAAATAGCCTTTTATAAATACATATAATTAAATATATTAATTCACACAATTATTTTTCCAACACTATCATTGAAATCTTGTGAAGGCCACAACTAGTGAAAGACAATTGTCTGGCTCTCACTCATCCAATTGTGTATAATAATGCTTAAGAAACTCTTTCTTATGCCCCGCCCGATAAAAAGATCTCCAATGGCGGGCTGCCGACAAGATAGACTTCATTCACATGCATGGCAGCTCATTTCATCTCATACTATTCATCTCCTCTGACGACGTTATATAACGGCCCTACACATCCAACCATCTCTCAACAACATGACTTGGGAGGACTATTGATTCAATGATGTAGCTTAATAATTAAGTTTTGTTTTTCTCCCTTTTTTTTTTTTTTTGTGAGTTCACGACTCCGATAGCAACAAGATGGGGTTGTAAAATAATTTAGAGAATATTTCATTTCCCCCTCTCATACTTGTTTATTTATTTATTTTATCATTTATATTTTAAAATATTATATTTTACCCTTTACAAAATAGAAATAAAATAGCCTGCGATCGATGTTAACATCAATCATTTCTTCTTTTGTGCAAAATATCCTTTGCTTCTTTCTGTCATCCAACATTTGTTTTATCACCATATGTCAAGGAGCTATATGACAAGGAAGTAAGTGTTTACGACTATGACGACATTCTTTTGGAAGTAAGTGTTTACGATTATGATAAAGGATTGTTTCAAGTGTTCTTATCTTCGTGATGATAAACACAAGCCCTTAATAATCCATCTCAAGAAACACACTTCTTTAAAAAGATGATATATTATTCTCACAAGTAAATTAAACAAGCACAACAAAGCAAAAGATGCATAATTCATAAACTAATTAAGTTACAATAACCATTTTTATTTCTCTCATAGACATAACAACAAGAAGAAGAACAAGCATCGAATAGATGGATGGGTGATTGTCGTCTACTCGTGGCCATGCCTCTTTGCCTCTTTCTTCTCATGGTGCTCATGGAACGCAAACCCAGCGCTGCCCACGGCCACCGTGGCCGCTACCTCCTCTGTGATCTTGTGCTTGTGTGCGTTCTCAGGGTCCTTCTTCGCCTGGTGTTTCTCATGCTACACGCGAGGTAACGATCGTAATTAAACTAGTTAAAAAACAATTAATTATAAATTCTTACTATTGGGGATCAACTACATGAATGAAAGAATTAATTACCAAAGCGTAAACACCGGCGGCCACTGCACCAAGCTCACCGAGTTGCTCCATGTGCTTGTGGTGCTTCTCCTCTTTCCTAGGGTCGGAGGAAGTCTCCTCCTTGTGGTGAAAGAAGTGGTGGTGTTTCTCCTCGGCCATTATCTTGTTTCTTTGAGGAGACAAACAATTAATGTCGGACAAGGATATGCAATATCATAGATTGGAAGAATGAGTGAATTTATAGAGGGAGAAAGGATTGTGAGATTACATAAATGCCCATGTCTCTGATAAGCATTATTGGAAGGTAATTATTACCTTCTCTACCAAGCAATTGAGTCCATGTGAACATGTTGAAATGAAGATGTTTTCTATTCTCAATTGGTGCTTCTTAACTCCATTTGTACTTTGAGTGAATAACTCCCCCATTTGCAACTTTCGTATATAAATGATTTCTTGTATTAATGGTGGGAAATGATTGTTTCTTAAAAGTTAAGGCATGGTTGAGACCACTTTTGCAAAAACAACTATTTATTTATTTTTTTAATTATTGAATTGCCATACTAAGGACTAACTACTTGGAAGCTGTCATGATCCAATACTTAACTACTTTCCTACAATATAATAGATATGTGTCATGGTTCGATACTTAACCACCTTCGTACTATATAATGGATATAATACAATTTTCTATTCACGACGAGAGAAACTAGTATTGATACTTTGATTGTCAATAAAAAGAAGTTTTCATTTTTGATCCAGTTCAAGATCAACGGATGGGTTTACTCTTGTCCGCCTCCTATCGGATTGAACTCTGGTTAGTCGTCTCTTGCCAGGTTGGCTTCAAGCGAGTCAATTCCTACCGAATCGTCTCCTGTCGGGTCGACTTATGGTGAGTTGTCTCATACCGGATCAGCTCTTGGTGAGTCGATTCTTGCCGAGTCGGCTCCTATCGGATCAACTTATGGCGAGTTAGTTCCTATTGGGTCGACTCCTATTGAGTCGGTTTCTAGTGACGACGATTAAAAAGACTCAGAAAAGAGATTAAAAGGAGGGGCCAAGGCATACCTTGACTTGACCTTGCACTATTACCTTCATAGAAAGAGGGAGGAGGTGCACAAGGTCTCTATTGGACATACCTTTGTAACAGGCATGCCTCCTTTAATTAGTGCCATTATTAATGGTGACGCCAGCTTGTAACATTTGCCTTCCGGTAACTGTTGTCTTCTTTGTAACCAGTGCCTCTTCAATTATGTAACTGAAGGAAGCTTAGCCATTCTGTTGAGTTAGCTCGGCAAGAACAATCCAACATGATCTGAGCTCCTTGTGAGGTAAACCGACTTGAACTGAACTCCTCTGGAAATGAACTCAGGAGGACCAGTCTAGCCTGACTCGAGTTCGCCCTGAGTTAGACCAATTTAGCCTGAATTCCATCTTGACTTGGACTAACCAAGATTCACGTTGACCATGTCCTATACATGCTACATGGTCCCCGCAATTTCCTCCACATCTTAATCCTTCCCCTCAAGTCTAGTCAAAGGACGAAATAGTTCAACTGACTAGGCAATTGCTACGTTAGTGACTTCGGAATCCTTGATGCCAAGACCAACGTGGCATGCACTGTTGGTGCAAGAAACACTATACGATCAAATCTAAGTTTTGATGTTGGCAAAGTGTTACAAGTTAATTTTGTTTGAGATTTAATGTGCTTGCCAAGCTTGTAGGAAAACCCTAGTTAAGGCTAGGCAAGAAAGTCCTAGTTGATCCTAAGCAAAGACAGTCCTAATTGAGGCTAGACAAGGAGGTCCTAGTTGAGGCTAAGCAAGAAGTCTTGGCTGATTGAGGACATCGGGCAGAAAGCCCTGGAGGTTGAGGACACCAGGCAGAAAGTCTAAACGGGTCGAGGGCCGAAGGTCTAGCAAAAAGTTTCGAGGATCAAGATTGAGCTTAGCAAAAGTCCAAATAGTTTGGGTGAACCATAGTTTTGGCACTAGGTAAACTCTCCCAAGTGGAGTGGTGAGGACACACTCTTAGAAAAAGAGCAGTAGACGTTGGTCCAACTTAAGATTTCATGGGAGATCTGAAGTTGAGACTAGATAACTAGCAAAGCTGTTAATCATAATATTTATATATGCCTGCGCCAACCCGTGATGCATGAAGCTATATTTGAAGAAGGGAAAAATTAGGAACTCCAAGCACCTAGAATGGATCCAAGTGACTTGAAGTCCAGTCTAGTCACCTTGTAGTCTGAATATAGTCTGTGTCCAAATGATGTGGCAAGCCCTAATTAGGCACTGCAAGTTAGCATCCAGGCGTCTAGAAGGGGTCTAGGAGCCTTAGATGGGATAAAAAATGAAGCGACGTCTGTGGGATAAAGCTTTGATGAAATAGTGTCACATAAGTGATCCAGGTGCTTGGAAGAGATCGAGGCACCCTGATTCACAGAGTCGGCAATGAAGCCGGATAAGATAGATTCTATTTGAGGCGCTCTAATAAGATCCAGGCGCCTGACTTGGCTAAAAAAAGAGGCCATGACCTACATCTTATAATCATTGATCTACGTGCTCTACTACGCTTCTCTAACTGTGAAACACTGCTACACTCAAGCTACAACGACATAACAATGCCATGATATTACAACGAGCTCAAACGAGCCTATCATTTGGTAACACTTAGTTGTTGTTCATTTTTTTCTTGTTGTTTTTTTCTATGCTTACTGTTTCAAGGATCGGTAAGACTATTACCGAACCCTATCTTTGTAAAGAAATGAGCCTTCTTCTCTTTCGAGAAGGAGGTTAATAGTGATTGCTCATCGAAAGCAGTCGAACTGATTACGGGCCTTGGAGTAGTAGCCACGGGCTTGCGAACCAAGTAAAACTAACATGTTCTTTTCTATTCCGCTCTTATCTTTCTGCTGCAAGACTCTATTTTATGAACGATTTCTAAAACGCGTACGAAGCGCGCTATTCACCCCCTCTAGCGCTTTTCTCGATCCAACAATTGGTATCAGAGTGGGGTGCTCAAACTTGGTGCAACCACCAATCAAGCTTTTAGTCAGATCTAGTGCAATCATCTTTTTTGACAAAGTGTTTCGATTTTTCAAAATTTGCTCAAAATTGGCACCACACCACTTGAGCAGTTTTTTCCTTCGGGTATTATTTTTTTCGCACTACTAATCTAAGACCAAGTTTTGGTACAGTTGTTTCCATTTTTTTTTCTGTGCAAGATTCTTTTTGTGATGACACACTAAGAGGGCTATAGCATAACTCATCCCTCGTTCTTTATTAGAGATGATTTCGGCTACTGGAAGAGTCACATGGAATTCTACCTGAAGACTCAAGTAAAAATATGGATCTCAATCCAAACCAGGTTCACTCTACCCACCAAACCAGACGAAAGTCCACTGGATTGCGAAGATTGGAATGCAGTTGTAAAGAAACAAATAGAAGCCAACGCTAAAGCAACTCAAATTCTCCAATGTGGCTTAACTAAAGAAGAGCTCAGTTGGGTCAGTCCTTTCATCAGCGTACAAGATCTATGGAACAAACTGATCAAACTCCATGAAAGAACATCCGACACCAAGGTAAGCAAACGAGATCTTCTTTTAAACAATTTATACAACATAACCATGCAGGAAGAAGAGTCTGCCAGTAACTCCATGCCCGACTACAAAACATCCCCAATGGACTACACACGATCAGACAAACAGTGGAGAATTGGGATGTAATCAAGTACGCATTGAGAGCTTTCCCAAGACACACCTTATGGGCATCGATCGTCGATGTTTACAAAGTTTTCCAGGATCTCTCAAAAATAAAATTAGATCAGCTATTTTCTGAATTAGAACTCCATGAGCAGACAAATACAAGCCAAGCTAAGAAGGGTAAGAAATTTTTTGCAGGACAACTAAAAGAATACAAGAAATAGGCAAAATTTGAACCATAGACAGAAGAGTCAGAACTCGACGACGACGATGGAATGACCGCTGAACTAGTAAATTGTTGGTGCAATCATCCTCCAGGATTTTGATGTTTGACAATATACTTAAGGTCTAGTTAGTTTGACCAAGGGTTGATCCAAACTGGACTTAATGTTTGGAAGAGAGAAGTTTAGTCAGGTCAAAAGTTGACCGGATGACTAGCAAGAGAAAGTCCTAGTTGAGGCTAGGCAAGGAAGTCCTGGTTGGAATGATTGGGAAAGGAAATCCTGGTCGAAAGGATTAGGTAAGGAAGTCCTGGTAGGAAGGATTGGGCAAAGAAGTCCTAGTTGGAAGGATTGGGCAAGGAAGTCCAGATCAGAGGGATTGGGCAAGGAAGTCCTAGTTGGAAGGATTGGGCAGGTAAGAAGTCTATCGAGTGACTAGTTCTAACTAGAGTTAGGCAGGTGAGAAGTCTACCGAGTGACTAGTCCTAATTAGAGGTTAGACAGGTGAGAAGTCTATCGAGTGACTAGTCCTAACTGGAGGTTAGAAAAGGGTAAGTCCAAGCAGGTCAAAGGTGACCGGATGCTTGGCAAAGTGAAATACTAAGGAGTAGACCTTAGGTGGTAAAGTCTTGGAGGAATTGACCCCCAATAAAAGGTATGCCTAGTAAGTCAGGTAAATTTACAAGAGTAGGCTAATTTGCTTGTTTGTATATGTATGCATGTCTTGTAGGAACCTGGAGTTGGAAGAAAAACTTGTTGGGGGAGCCCGACGCGAGTGCGTGCTAAAACATGTTTCATAAACATGCGCAGCGAAAAATAAAAATAATATAATAAACTAATTTATTACATCACACACACTACACACATGCAAGGATACAACATGCTAGACATGATCTCATATTAAAATTTTACCGAAAGAAAATTTACGCTAGGTATACCTGACGGATGACGCGAAGAGAAAATAACATCAACCAAGCGACGCTTTCGAAGCTTCGCCTCTATTCGTATTCACGCCGAGTGATCTTCAAGATGACTTTCGAAGTCTCAAGTTTTATCCTTACGAAAGGTGCTAGCCTTGCGTGCAAAGATGAGGTTTGGTGTCTGGTAGTGTATGTAACCATACGACACCAATACGAGAGAGCAACCGGAAAAATAGCCCGCTGTCCGCTCAGAAAACCTGCTGTGAACAGGTCTTTCCGAAGTTTTTCAGGTAGCAATGTTTGCTTGCCAAAAACGGGGCGAAAGGAGGCCGAGAAGGGGCTGAACGGTGGGTGGATAGAATTTGTCCGCTCGGTGTTTGTTGCTTGTCAGCGCTCGAACGACTGGAGGTGCTACTCCGAGGACTCCTACTGATTGTCAAGGAGGTGCTGGATGGAGGGGAGGAGTAGCCAGAGGTGAAGAGGTTGATGGACCAAGGAGAAAGGCTCTCCTTGGTGTGGTGATCAAGGACACAAGAGAGGGAGGAGTGGGAGAGGATTTAGGTTTTTCCAAAAAACCTAACGAATAATAATATTTTCTCCTATATCAATATATAGATCCCTTAGATGGGTTGGATTAGTAAGTCCAAATCTGACCCAACTTCTTTAATTAAAACTTAACTCATTAAGCTTTTGGTTTGGTTCAAAATCAAAACTCTCTTAATTAAAAATCAAACCAATTTTGGTTTATAATTAAACCAAAAATGGTCTAAGTCTTCAAAAGACTTGACCCATCCACACTTCCATTGTGCCACTCTTATTTCCATTTTTGCCCTTCGTCTGGTCCGAACAGAATTAGTCTCTCTCGATTTGAGAATCCAATTCTTAAACTCATTTTAAATCTTTTGGATAAACTCATAATGCATGTGACCCAATAGATTTTTGATTTATCCTGGTCATCTATAATTAACCATTAATCATGGATCAATCATGAGTGACACCTAGTAGTACATCATGATCCTTAATTAACCAAAAAATCAACAGTTGATCTCAGAACATCTTCTGAAACCTTTCAGCAAGTACAGTGAGTCATGCTTGTTCCTTTCACTCGTCTTATACCCACTTGATTCAGGACATGGTCTAAGTGTTTGTTCCCACTAGGCTGACTATGCCACACCTAGTCCAAGTAATACTTACTCGTCCTATGGATTCAAATTACTCGCACATGTGTCCAAGAGTATAATACTCTTAACACGTGATGCTTTGACCAAAGATTTTGAGTAACAATCCTGACAAGCAGCTGTAGGGTATACATTTCCTCGTAAGGAGTGGTGAATCCTTTGTAGGCTATCCAAACACCTTCGGACACTTTGACTTATATCCAATCATCTCGGGGCCACACTTTCAAGGAGATGCTTGCTTAGGATGTCAAAGTATAAATCTCCATGACCAAGGTGACTTGAATACCTCAAGTCGAAGAAAACTTGCACTCGAGCTGCAGTAAAATTTTCATTGATATATCTATATATATAGAGAACCATATGAAGTCTTACAGTAGGTCACTCCGATGAACTAATTACCATTAACTAGCATCTATGTTTAACTCTCGACATTCCAATGTCTCCAGCTAGTGAGGAACAATTGCTTGGTTAGACCAAGGAATATAACCCGTGCTAGTATCATAGAATCGATGATGTCCGAACACATCAATTCGTCGATTAGGGAAGATTTTAATACATTCATAATTACACATGTAAAGCTGCTCACTAGTTGTGATTCAATCACAAGTTCTCTCATGCTATGAATTATATTGCGGATATTCAGTAAGTGAGTTTAAGATCTAATCATATACACAAAATATGTACACTCAAATAGTAAATCTTTATTTATCTAATAAATAGGTACAAACCATAAGGTGATTGCCTTAGGACATCCCTCAGATGTAACATACTCCTTGGCCTAATGTCAATCGCCATGATGTTTGATAACGTAGGCCTAGACGTGACTCTCAAACTTGTTTTGTAGTAGAACCTTTGTCAAAGGATCCACTAGGTTTCTGTCGATGGGAATTTTCTTGAGTTGTATTTCATTCCTACTAATGATCTCCCTGATCAGATGATAGTGGCGAAGCACATGTTTGGATCGTTGGTGAGACCTTGGTTCCTTAGCTTGCGCGATGACTCTAGTGTTGTTGTAGTAAACCAGTAATGCCTCAACAATGGTCGGAACCATTCCAAGTTCAGTAATGAACTTCTTGATCCAAACTGCTTCCTTTGTTGCTTCAGAAGCCGCAATGTATTCCGCCTCATAGGTAGAATCTGCAACCGTGTCTGTCTTGGAACTCTTCTAACTTATTGTGCCTCCATTTAGTATGAGTATGTATCCAGATTGAGACTTGGAGTCATCCTTGTTTGTCTGAAAGGTGACATCAGTATATCCACGTATAACCATATCATCTTCTCCATATACTAAGAACACATCCTTAGTTCTTCTCAAGTACTTAAGGATTGTCTTGACAACCACCCAATGATTCATGTTTGGATCTGATTGGTATCTGCTCATGACACTCAGAGCGTATGATACATCGGGACTCGTACATAACATAGCATACATGATAGATCCTATCACAGATGCATAGCGTGTCTTACTCATACAAATCCTCTTGTCTTCTATGCATGGGCACATAGACTTTGAAAGGTGAATCTCATGTCTCATACAAATCGCTTAAGCACTCTATCTATATATTTGACTGTGAAAGACCAAGCAACCGTTTTGATCTATCTCTATAGATCTTGGTCCCGAGGATATAGGTTGCTTCTCTCATGTCTTTTATGGAGAATGTTTTAGACAACCAAACCTTAACTGATTGTAGAACAAGTATATCATTTCTTATACGTAATATGTCGTCGACATATACTACTAGGAATGTGATCGTATTCCCAATAGCCTTTTGTACACACAAGGTTCGTCAGGATTTTGTGAGAAATCAAACTCTTTGATTGCCTCATCAAAATCGATATTCCAACTCCTGGATTCTGGCTTTAGTCCATAAATGGATCGTTGAAGCTTGCATACTTTATTTCTTTTAGCAGACGTGAAACCCTCGAGTTGTATCATATACACGTTCTTGAGCAGGTTTCCATTAAGGAAACCTATTTTCACATCCATCTGCCATATCTTGTAATTATAATGAGCCAATATGGCTAGGAGCATCCAAATAGATTTAAACATAGCTCCTGGTGAGAAGGTTTCGTCATAGTCAATACCATATTTTTGATGATAGTCTTTCGCCACTAATCTTTCTTTGTAGGTAATTACATTATCATTTATGTCAGTTTTGTTCTTGAAAAACCACTTGTACCCAATAGGCATGATGCCTTCAAGTCGGTCCACTAAGTTCCAAATTTGGTTTTCGCACATGGAATCCATTTCTGACTTCATGGCTGCAGTCACTTGTCCCTTTTGGAACTTTTCAGAACTTCTTCATAATCGATAGGTTCCTCATCCTCAATGAGTAACACGCTATTCAATTCACTTATGAAAGATCCATATCTGTCAGGAATGTTGCGTGTCCTACGAGATCGACGAAGAGGTTGTATCACCATAGATTCAGCCGATGACTCATCATCATGAGTAATTAATTATGGTTCTTGACTAGGCGTCTCCTCTGTGTCTATTGGAGTTTCTTGAACTTCCTCAAGTTCAACTTCACTCCCACTTTTTTTCTATAAGAGAAACTCTTTCTCTAGGAATACAACATGCCTTGATACAAACACTTTTTATTTCAAGGGATGATAGAATTAGTAACCCCTAGTTTTCTTAGGGTATCCAATAAATAAACACTTATCAGACATAACATCTAGCTTGTCTGATACAATCCTCTTCACATAAGGACTACCCTATATCTTTAAATAAGATAGGTGAGGTTTCTTACCAGTCGATTTCTTAAATGGAGTAGTAGAGATTTCCTTAATCATGACTCTATTTAACAAGTAAATAGCTGTCTCAAATGAGTAACCCCAAAAGGTTTTGGGAAGACTTGAGTGATTCATCATTGACCTAACCATGTCTAACAAGGTTCAGTTTTTTCTTTTAGATATACCATTATATTGTGGCATATAAGGAGGAGTCCATTGAGATAATATTCCATTGTCCCTCAAATAATCTTAAAACTCTTGACTTGAGTATTCACCACCTCGATCAGATCGAAGTATTTTAGTACATTTATCAAGTTGTTTCTCTACTTCATTTTTGAATTCTTTGAACCTTTCAAAGGCTTCATACTTGTATTTAAATAAATACATATACCTAAATCGTGAGTGATCATCAATGAAGGTGATGAAATAGCTATAACCTCCTAATACTTGAGTTGACATCGGTCCACATACATCAGTATGTATAAGACAGAGCAACTCTCCCACTGGTTCACCTTTTCTGGAAAAAGGTAACTTAGTCATCTTTCCTTTTAAGCATGAGACACATGTATCAAATGAATCTAATTAAATGATTCCAAAATTTCACACTTGTGTAATTCGTATATGCATCTCTTACTTATATGGACAAGGTGATAATGCCACGAGTCGGAGGTTAACTGATTATCCCTTCGAGCACGCTTGTTGCTCGTTTTGATATTGAGTACGCCGTTGGATATATCTAACGTATAGATGCCATTGCATAAAATTCCAGTTCCATAAAGAATATCATTCAAAGTTATATAACAACAATTGTTACTAAACATCAAATGGAAATCTTTTCTATTTAAGTAAGAAATAGAAACAATGTTCCTTATTAAAGCAGGAACAAAATAATAATTATCCAACTCTAAAACTAGTCCATTAGGGAGCTTCAACAAATAAGTTTCGATGGCTACAGCACCAACCTTTGCTCCATTGTCAACTCGCAAATTTAATTCTCCCTTGACCAATATTCTACTATTCCTTAGCCCCTGCATGTCATTACATATATATGTGAGCCACACCTAGTATTCAATATCCAGGTCTCAGAGGAAATAGTATGACACTCAATAAAGAAAATACCTAAAGAAGATGGGGCATCGAATATCTTCTTCTTCTTCACGGACTCAAGATATATCTTGTAGTTTCTTCGCTAGTGTCCCATCTTGCCACAATGGTGGCATGTGCCCTTTGTATCCGATTTTCCTATCTTGGCCTTTTTCTTCCCTTTAGCTTGATGCTTTGACTTTCTCTTAGAAGCTTTCTTAGAAGAGTCAACTAACATCACACACTCTTTTATTCTTTCTTAACAGAAGACTCCACAGTCTTGAGCATGTTGATCATTTTGGGAATGGTGGATTCAAGATTGTTCATCTGATAGTTCACAAATTGTGAATAACTCTTGGGCAAACTATGCAGAATTAAGTCAATACTTAATTTGTGATTCATCGTAAAACTGAGTGATCCCAATCGCTCAATGTAGCCATTCATCTTCAGTGCAAATTGCATCGCAGATGAACCCTCCTACATCTTTGAGCAAAAGAGAAGCTTGGAGACCTTGAACCTTTCAAATCTAGCTTGCTCATCAAATAGCTCATGAAGATGATAGATTATAGTATAAGCATCCATATGCTCATGCTATTTTTGTAGGTTAGGAGACATTAAGGCTAGCATAATGCAACTAGCAAGCTCAAAATCAGTCGTATGCTTCTGATGGGCCAACAATTGGTCCGAAGTTGCATCATATCCTAAACTTGTGGGAAGAGGCTCATAAAGGAATAAGTAAGCTTTTCAACCTTGAGAATAATTCTCAGGTTTCTAAGCCAGTCCAAGAAGTTAAGCTCAGTTAGTTTGTTCGAGTCCAAAATCGAACGTAAATTCAAAGACGTCATAATCAAATGATTAACCTAGAAATACAAAATCGAGAAAATATGAGAGAGATAATTTTATAATGTAAACAATTTACATATAAGTAGAAATCCCGCTTTTTTATCGAATTCAAGAGCCCTTACTTTAAATTCGGGAGATGATAGATTTTCTCCAAGTGGGTTGATATCCACTTCAGATAAGAATAATCTTGGAGTGAGTCCAATAAGTCATTCTTAACTTTAGTGGTAGGTATCACATATACCGATTATGTATCGCTTATACATAACTATCACATTATGCTATC
>JBBUKS010000035.1:10736546-10750700 GCA_038050645.1 Hedychium gardnerianum
GAGTGTCAACCTAATGGAAAGCTTCGCGATATCTTAAAAGAGAATTTTCATTTTACACCCTCCATAATTTTCCGTTTTGCACGATGCTCTTAGGGTATTATTTCTGACGAGCTTTAAATTTTAATACCTTTTTGCAAAATTTCCGTAATTTTTTTTAGTGATGAAATTCCATCAAAAATATATATATTGATTTTTTTCAAAATGAATATATTTTAAAATAATATTTTTATTTATCTAAATGATTTTTTATTGAAATTATTGATGTAATTATCCTCGAGTCAAGGGTTTACCAAATTGACCAAGTTAGGGATAGCTCAAGCTTGGGTTTAAATGTTTGATTAATATATTAAGTCAAGTCAAGTAGGTCAAAGGTTGACCAAAGACTTGAAAATTATATAAATCTTAGTGGAACTAGATAAGGGGAAGTCCTAACTGAGGTTAGACAAATTGAATACCTAATTATGAACTAGACAATAAAAGTTCTAGTGAGACTAGGCAAAGGGAAGTCTTGATTGGAAACCAGACAAACCTAATTGGGAAGTAAATGAAGTCTAAGGTGGTTTAGCTGGGAGCTAAACACTTGGCACAAGGTAAAATTCTAGTGGATTAGGCAAACCTAGTTGGAAACTAGATTAAGTTCAAGGTGTGTTAGCTGGGAGCTAAATACTTTGCACAAGTGAAGTCCTAGTAAGACTAGGCAAACCTAGTTGGGAACTAGGTCAAGTCCAAGTTGGGTCAACTGGGAGCTGAACACTCGGCACAAAATAAAAGTCTATGTTGGTCAAAGGTTAACCAAACACTTGGTGAAAAAGTCATAATAGGTCAAGGTTGATCAGATGCTAAGCAACGAAAAGTCTCAACAAGTTACGGATGACTTTGGGGTTGGGCAAAGGAATCCTAAACTTGGTTTGGGAGTTTAGGATTGAGTAATCAATTAGATAATTGATTGGCTCTAAGGTAATCGATTGAATCGGCTCTCGAGAGAACAGAAACGGTTCAAATCGATCAGGTGATCGATTAAGGCTTGAGCCAATCAATTAGAAGATGTTAAAATCGCGACTGCATAATAAGGTACTGAATCGATTAGGCTAATCGATTCAGCATATCGTAATCGATTAGGATAATCCATTAGGCTTTTTTCACGAGTGCACAGTGAGTACTGAAATTGATCGGCTAATTGATTGTAGCATTTCCAATCGATTGGGGTAATCGATTGGGAGTTATTTATCGAATGAACAGAATATTTGTGAATCGATTGGGGCGATCGATTCAACCATGTTCTCTAGAGAACAGTGAGCCTCGTAATCAATTGGACAATCGATTAAAGGTTAATCCATCGATTGTTATGACTCACCAATCGATTGGGTATTTAAAAAAGACTCGTTCTACAAGTTTAAACGGTTGAATCTAACAAACCTAATCGATTGGGAACCCCAGGTCAGCGCGATAAGGAGTGTTTTCGCAAGGATTAAAGCACGATTCTAAAACGAGAGTTCTTGAGCTTTGGAGGAGAAGTGTTGTTGCACTTTCCAAGTCTACAAGAGGAATTTTCCAAGTAACAAGAGATCAAAAGCAAAGATTATTCATTGTAAAACTTTATATTCATTGTATTGCTTTTGTTTCTTGATATATTGCTCGTGTTTGATTTTGTATAATGTCTCTCCACCTTTGTGAAAGAGATTTTTCATAGTAAATGTGTGAAAGAGAGTCGGATCCTTGAATTAGTCATCTCAAAAAAGTGAATACCAAATAAAACGAAGGGATTAACATTACTTCAAGTTTTCTTATATAAATTATCATCAATAAGTCATTGAAACTGATCATCCCCTCTAACTCTCCTTTTAGTATAAAAAAAAAAATTAAAAAAAAATGACTTCATATAAATTAAATAAAGAACTCAAATAATTTTGCCTTGCATTTTCCACTTTCTTATGTTTTTAGTCCAAAAGAGTCCCACAATGTTGAAGGTTTGAAGGATTTTGAAATCGAGACCTCCTATTTCGAGATATTGTCATTCCATCTAAGCATTAACAAGATATTTTCATCCTAACGAGTAGGGTTCGACAATGAGTTCCAAACCGAATTGTTCAACTAATTAAATTAAAATTAAATAAAACAAAATTCAAACTAATCAAATTGATCCAACTTTCAAACAAAAATCAATCAAACAAAATAGATAAAAAATCAATTAATTCAATTTTTCAATCGAATTAATTGAATTAATTCAGATAGTGCACACCACCAATGTTGATTTTCAAAAAATAAGCACCACAATTTTTTGTTGTTGTTGATTTTTAAAAGTATTTTGAAAATCAACATCATAATTTTGTTGATTTGTGAAAATCAATACCTCAGTGTTGTTAAATTTTGATTTATTTGATTTAACTAAATTAGAAATTTTAAAATCGAAACTAAACCAAATTATCCTCCAAAATAACTAATTTTTCTAGAAAAATCAAAATAACCGAATTTAATTTTTAAATTCATCAATTCGATCGATTAATTCGATTTACCGAAACTTTTGTCCACCCCTGCTAACGTCAAAGAGTCTTACTTTTTCCTCAACTAACTAAAATTTCAAACACATAGAGCAAAATGAGCCAAACCTAGTCAAGTTTGTGATGTTCAGACTCATTTGATAAGATAATCAAGTAAAATCAAGCTAAATCGAGTCTAAAATGAACTAATACATTGAAATATTTGTTCAAACTTAACTTAGTTTCTGTTTTCATGAGCTTGAGTTTGATTCGTTTAGATGTCATCGAACCCTCAATTTAAGCGTCTTTGATTGTTTAAAAAATTTACAAATTTAAATTTATTTGATTAATTATTAAGGTTAATAATATAAATTTATTTATTTATTTATTTTAAAATTTTATTTATTTATTTATCATATCGATGAAAGTTTTATTGATAAACATGATTCATATATTTTATTTATGAATATTGTTTATAAATATTAATAAATGAACACATATGTATTCAAATTTATTCATTTAATTTAATAAACTTTTCAACTTATTCATTTAATTGATTTTATGTATATTAAATAAATATAAATAAATTTTTATCAAACTAAATTTGTTCATAAATATTCGATTCATTGACCCTCCTACGAAAACTTTTCTATGAAAAATTGAGTGCCTTTAAGTTGTTGAGATGTAAATGATCTTCTAAATTGTTGACCCATTTATCAACTTACTAATCCACAATCACTTCCTAATTGACGGGCTATTAAGCCATAATCGTGATATTAAATTATTGTGTGTATTTTTTAAACAATTTGTATCTATTTTTTTAATAATAATAATTTGATTTTTTAAATTATTGTGTGAATGGAGCCTATGACAAAATTGGAAGGTATTCGTCACGAGGCATAAAATTCAATGAATACCATCAGGGTAGATTTATACATGGATTAGAAGTAAAACATAAAGTGATTTTTTTTTAGATTTATGATGTATTTATAAAGATTTTTTTCTAAATAAGATGTATAATTATGAGATGTTAGATTTCTAGATTGTTCGTCGTAAATACTTTTTAATTTATCCTAACGATCGATCAAATATTTCGATAAAACTAAGTTGATCCTCCTAAAATAATTAGATGTCATCCTCCCAAAATAATTGATGGTCGAGCAATCCACTGACTCCGCGATCACAGGTAATTGTTGTTGTTGCTATTTTAATTTTTCTGTTCGAGTTGACAACAATCGTCATAGAAAAAAAAATAAAAAACCTTCCTCTCCACAAATTGAAACTTTGAACTAATATTAGTTGTTGTTTCTTCTTTGGTTATTTAGATTTTGAACCAATAATTTATGATGTCTTATAAAAAATTTTTGATTACTACTTATTTAGGAATGAAAAGATGATTTATTTTGTATGCCATCATTCATGTAGATGATTCATTTTGTATGTCATCTATTTAGTATTTTAAGTTTGGATTATTAATTTAGTTTTTGTTTATTTTTATTAGGAAATCACTATATTTATATTTATAATGCATAAATTTAAAAATAAAATAAAATCCAGAACTAAAAGAATAAAACATTAGAGACATTAAAATTGAAGAATTTAATTTATAACAATTATTAGTAGATCTTCAACTAAAGATTCTAATGAATTTTAATTTTAGTAAAATTAATAGATAAATTTTTTTTAATAGATGGTTTACTTAAAAACACTAGGTTGATGGATCGTCCGTTATGAGTACTTTTCGATTTACTTTAGTAATCGATGAAAAACTTCTGTGGGATAAAATGATTACTCTCAAGATTAGTCACGTAAGTTGAATATTTAGTGTCAATTTTAAAAATAATAATAATTTATATTTATAATGTTAATATTAGAGATCAAGTTATATTTGCAAAAAAAAAGTCCACGTTAATCTTCAAGTTATGAATTCCTAAAATAAAATTTTAAAGTAAATAAATTTAGACGGTTCAATCTTTCATGATTTAAGAAATTTGATGATTGATTGAAATATAGTATAGAAAAATATACATCATATTATTTGTATTGATATCTCTTCAAGACAACTAAGAAAAAATAAGCAAGAGAGGAGACTTTTGTTAGTAAAAGATTCACAAATTAAAAGAGTAAAGATAGATTAAATATTCATATTGGCCAGCATGACAATGAACATCATACAACTCTAATGAATTGTGAAGCTTTGATGCATATTAAATAATTGTGTATAACTAGTCAAAGCAAATGCGAAATTAAACTATTTACAAAGATTTCAAAATATGAAAATTGGAAAAGAATAATTGTAAGATATTTTTTTTAATGATGCTTTATAATTATAAGATTTTACTTTATTTTTATTTATTAATTATATTATATTATTATCTATATTAAATTAAGATCCTAGCTCCTCTTGACAATATCATATAATCACCTACCCTAACTATCTCTTCTCTCTATACTACTTTCAATACCCACTATTAACACCCGAGACAGAATTACACATGAATCCATGTAAATCCGCCCCGAGTTTAACCTATATATAGTTTTGAGCTTTACGGAAAAAGTGTTTTCTAGCAACTAGTTGACTTGGGATTGACTGGTCAACTAGTTGCATCACGAGCAACTAGTCAACTTCGATTAGTCAATCAGTCAAATTTATAAGACAGAGTGACTCAATTGGGTCTAGCAGGTGGATAATTGGGGCAAACTAGTTAGTCAATCTAGTTTGGACAATTGAAGTATGTGAGTTAGATGGATTGGGCAAGACAATAGGCTCAATCTAGCTAGTTGATCGAGTTGTATGGAGTGGGCAAGTTGGTCTAGACATTTGAACAGTCTAAATGGAATTGATAGATTGAGTCAGTTTGATCGATTAAGTCAAATTGATAGGGGGAATCACATGGGTTAAGACATGTTAAGCGGATCGACTACATTGATAACGTTAAGTATACCAACCAAGTCAAGCTAAATAAATTGAAAGACTATCTTGAAATAATAATATAATAGTCAAATTTTTTAATAAATAATTAAAAAATTTAAAATTCAAATCTCAACTATGACGTATTATAAGATTTTTTTTTTCAATAAAAAATGAACATAATAATACTGACCATTTGGGTGAACCTCTATTAGCGCTTCTCAATTTATTTTGATGATCGGTGAAAAACTTTCGTAGGATCAGACTGATCATCCCAAATCCAACACTATCTGACCCGATTAATTATTTTTTAAAAATAAATTAAAAAACCAAAATAAATTTTTTATTTGATTTAATTTGATTTTTCTCCTAATTAGATTTTGGACTTTGTTCCATTCTTCTAATTTTTTGTTTTTTAAAATTTAGATTTGTTTCCATCAAAATTCTTCCTTAAACTTTTCATCCAAACTTTGACATTATCTTTCATCACCTTCAGCCTATTCTTTAGGACTTCATCCAAATTTATTTTTTTATTAGGTATTTCAATCTTCAAATGGATTAATTTTAAAAATAATCAATCTAATTTATGAAAGTTTTTCATTAATCATTAAAATAAATTCAAAAATATTTACAACGAATAGTCTAACAACCTAACATTCCAAATTTATCATTATATTAGAGAAAAATATCCTGTAATATATTGTAACTGAAAATCAAATCATGCATATTTGAAAGATTACATGAACACCCTATTACTACATCATAACTCGAAGGTAGGGCTATCAAGGCAAACTTTTATCAATATAAAAAAATAATGATTTAGGAATGAAAATTAGTAACAAAATTAATTCATCGTAAATTTACAACGAGATTAATGACGAAAACATATTCATCATAAAACAACAACAAAATTAGCAAAAAAAAAAATCATCACAAACTTAACAACCGAAATTTTTATCCCTAAATTTATTATCGATTAGCGACGAATCAGCAATTTGTCCAGCGACGAACCAGCGATTCGTCCAACGACGAATCTCTGATTCATCGTTGTTTTTGCAATGAATCGCTGATTTTAGAGACAAATCACTGATTTTAAAGACGAATCGTTGATTCGTTGCTGATTTCAGTGACGAATCGCTGATTCATCGCTGATTTTGCGATGAATCTTCAATTCATCGCTAATTGACAATTCATAATAATCCATTAATTACATAATAATTAATAATCTTAATTAAAAGTATGTCTACCAAATCTCTTTAATTAATAATCTTAATTACGATTTGGAATAACATTAATATATCCTTGTAAATTAAAGTTTGTACGTGTATAGATAATTTAATATAATCAATGGTAATAATTATATGATTTTATTGAATTTAATATAATCAATGGAAAAAGTTGCCTAGGATAATTTAATATAATCAATGGTAAAATTTAAATAGTATAGTGGGTTAAGTTAATTAAATGAGTAGTTGGATGAATTTATATGTAACATTCAATTTATTAAATTTATCAATTTAATTGATTAAAGTTAATCGATAATACGGAATACGGTACCTGATAAATAGATTTAATTGACTGAATCTAATACATAAATTTAAGTCAAATATATATATTTGGTACACTTGATGATGTGATAATAGAATAAATTGAATATATCAATCAAATTAAATTAATTAAATGAACTAATATGCTAATTATTTTATTCTATTCTTATTATCCCTTCCATAATTTCATTTCACTAGTTTTAGATAGTTCTAAAAATAAGTATAAATGTTAATATTAATAATATTGTGTATGAAAATGATTAAAAATATAATTCAATGATATATTTATTAAATAAGTTAAAATTAAACATTTAAATAAATATTTTATTAACATAATAAATTACTCAATTAACATTTTGAGAGTTTAAATAATATTACTATTAGTTTAATATTTGAAATGTATTTAAACAATCAAGAAAACACAAAATATATTTAAAAATATTAATATATTAACTTAATTAATACTATTTCTTATATATTATGAAAAAAATATAAAAGTATGATTTTATACCGTATTAAATATATGTATTTTATTTATTTATAAAAATATCTAATTTTTAGAATCGAATAATCATAGAGGTGACCAGTCTGATCCATAAAAGTTAATATAACTGTTGTATCACTACTTGTAAAAATATTTTCATTGAAATAAATAAATAAATTTAATTGAAATTTCAACGATGAATTAGTGATTCGTCGTTGATTTCGAGATTTAACCCAACCCTAGATTTAGGTCTTCTCCCCCGCCCACTTGCATCGTCGACTCCTCCTCCATTTCTCGTCGTCGTTCTCCGCTCTCTCTAACATGTGAAGCCCGTCGATCTCCTCTGGTAGCGATCCGTTGCGAGAGGCGGTTGCGCGCCCTTAATGCCGATTGCGAGAGGCGGCCACCCATGCTATCGGCTGTGAGAGTCGAGTAGCCTTGCGCCCGCCTGCGAGTGTCGGTGGGCCTTGTGCCCGGTTGGGAGAGCTGGTCGGCTGCGTAAGCCGGCTGCTTTACCGGCCGCAAGCAGAGCCGACCAGCTGCAAGAGAGGCCGACCTTGCTGCTAGCCTCATTGCAAGCACTGTCGGCCTCACTGCGAGCGCTATCAACCTCGCTGCGCTGTCAGCCTCGATGCGAGCGCTGCCGGCCTCGCTGCGAGCACTGTCGGCCTCGCTGTCGGCCTTCCAATCGATCAGCCCTTCAAGATTCCAGATAGCCTTAACATCCAAAGCAAGCTTGAGTTTATATTGTTTTGTTTGATGTTTGATTTGATCATCCACTTCTTTGATGTATTGCTTGCTTGCTTGATTTCATGACTAAATGCTTCATTGCTAGTTGAATTGTAACATATTTAACTCTCATGTTTTAGGTTTCATATACTTAGGGTTGATTGGATGATGCTTGCAAGATATTCGATGAAATGTTTCTTTGAATAGTTAGGTTTTAATTTGATAATTCCTTTAGTTAATTGTTGCATTGCTTGTTAGTTTTAAATCCAATACATTTGTGTTCAATGTAATTAAGTTAGATTAGTATATGTTTCGTTACATGCTCTATGGTTCATTTCACTAGAGGTTTACTTGATATTGCTTACAATTCCCGTGCAATTGTAATTTTAAGTTAAATTAAGTTTCATTACTCGTATTGTCTTTCAATTAGTAGTCTTAAAATTTTCTTTTGTTATATGTTAATGTATTATATTTTTTCTATAGGTCATTAAAGACTAGCGGTGACATATATATTGTTGTCTTGTTTCATCACACAATTAAATATGGTAAGTTTTTTTTAATGATTTTCATTATGCATCCAATTAACATGTAATTTTTATTTACCTTATCCTAACAATTATGATTGATAATTTCGACGTGGCGGCCATAGACGCAGATTACTATCAGAGTCTGCTTCAGCACCTTCACAATTCCAGTCTCTTTCTGGCAATGTACCTTCACCCCCTCCCATACATTTGCAGGATTTTCCTATTCGCAACAAATGTCTTTTCCAATACCTTCGCCAGTCCCTTCGGTGCGATAATCCAATGTTGAGTGCGAAGACAACTGGGAGTTGATAGTCCCGTGCGAAGATTCGTAAGTATTAAAGATTAATATTTTACATGTATTGTTTTTTTAATTTATTATCTATGTTTTATTTTTTTCAACAACTATCCTATTTATTTAATATTGTTTATTTGTAACTTTATGATAGATTTTTAAATTCTGTACGGGTCATTTACGAGCTGAATAAAATAGTGAATAAAAAGAGATATGGTGGAACGAATTTAAGGTAAGCTAAAGATTATGATTTTATATATGAATTTAAAGTGAATCTAAATCATGCCAAGACCAAAGGAAAAAAAGTCAAATTGCATCACTGAGGAGAATTAGGCCGATATTGTGCGTGCCAGGGAATCTAATTAGAGTAGATAAAGAACTCAACATAATAGAATAAATCAGGCTTATAATTCTGGAGAATCGTCTGCGATATATACGGGAGTCTCGATAAATATCGGTGAACATAAACAAAGAATAATTTTTTCAAAAACTAATTTTTGAATCAAATTTAGACTATTTCATTATTTCTAACAGTATTTTTTTAGGCAAAGGAAATGGGGACCGAGCCTTTATTCATAGACACTTTTACGCGGACTTTTCAAAAAAAAGACAAAACATGGAGTGGGGAGAGAGCGAAAGCAATTAAGGTTTGTAGTTTCAAAACTATCGATTATACCATAATAATGCATAGTAATATGAATTTATTAGTTTAGTCTCTCTGCAATTTATTTTTATTACTTACTAGATTATGTGATTTCTAATCAATCACTTAATTTCTAATAACATACAAGATAGATATGATGACCTAACTTAGAGAAGTTTGAGTGCAAGTGATAATGATGAATCTAAGTCATCCGTTGGTAATACTACGAGTTTATGGCTTGAGGTGAGTGGTGGATCGAAATGAGGAAGAATAATTGGAATGAGTTCTTTGAGCTATTACTCATAGAGTTGTTGGTTTATCTTCTTCCACCCCACCAATAGTAAGAGTTGAAATAAAACAATTGACTGAAGAGGTTAGTAATTTAAAAGAATTACTATTGCAAAGGATAAAGAAATGAGGCAAAGGAATCGGGAAATTAGCGATTTGCGCCAATAATAAAACTTCATGCAACATCTCCAGTTAGCCTACGGTCGAAGTCAGATTCCTCCCTGTGATGATGACGATGGTAACGATGGTGACGACAACGATGATGATGATGGTGATGATTGTGATTGAAATTGTTATATATGAATATTATTTATCACATATTTAGTGTTTTTCGCATATTTAGTGTTTTTAGTTCATTTGTTATTTGATTAAATTTGTGAATTTTTTATTAGTGTTAACTTGTTTCAAACATAGTCGCTAAGGAAGTTGGTGACCAATGAAAATTTATATCAAAAGAGGTGAGTATTTATATTAATTTTGTATTAGTTTATTACTGTCTTTGTATTTTTATATTAATTATCTTACTTTTTATTTTGATCAGGAAAAGAAGTGAAGAGGAAGAGGAAGAGGAAGAGGAATTGAAGAAGAAGATATAGCATTTGAACAATGTTATGGGATTTATATTTAATTTGTCTTTATACTACTAGATGGTTGTGATGTTTGATTTTGTCATGAAAACTGTTATGTATCAAACTATTTAAACTTGTTTGATTTTTGTTACGATGTTTGTGAATATTGTTTGTGATGTTTGTTTTTTTGTGATGCGTGATGGATTGATTGTTATTGTTTGTGATGTTGTTATTATTGTCTTTGTTATGATATTTGTGATGTGTGATGGAATTATCAGATTGTGATTTTTATGGTATATATAGTTGTGGCAAAAGGCGAAACACTCGTCCTCAGTGCCCCCGCCAGTCCGTCCCAGGATCAACACGGAGGAGGTAAATCACGGGGACTAGTCTAGCTAGCCCGAACAGTGACCAGTACATGGGAGAAGGCAGGAACCTGGCTACTAGCCAGGATTTGACCCTCAGACCTCATTGTGACAATACCCCATGCACTAGCCATCAGTCCATCCCGTAGGGACAACTATTATATATAGTGCATGTATATATGGTGGATCGGATTTATAGATTGTATGTGGCGAAAAAATTGAGATTTGCCACAAGTTTATTTTTATCGCAAATTTATCATAATTCTGCAATGAAATTTGCTACGAAAATAAATTCATCGTAAATATTAAGGATAAAATTTGCATCAAAAATTTATTCATTACAAAATTGAGATTTGAGACAAATTAAAAAATCAGATATTTTCCAATGAATTTATTTTCGTTGTAAAAATCAATGACGCCTGATTGCGACAATTTTTTTTGGTCTCAAAATAAATTTATGATAAATTTTTAATAAAATTATCACAAAATTCGTCCTTAACTTACGGTTTTTTTAGTGTATTTTTGGAGGTATATAATATAATCAATTGAAATTGTATTCCTTCTTTATCTGTATGGATCTCAAATTTAAATTTCCTTTACTTCTTGAATATTCAATAAAGTAGAAGTTTATAGTTTTTAAGTTCAATTTTCTCACATTTAGCTTATAAAACCTAGTCTTTGTAGACATCCTCAGATAACTTAGATAAGTGTCTAATGTTAGGTTTTTATATCTCTAGAGTTCATATGAGATTTTAGCTATTGTTTTATTTACAGCTTGATTAAGGATATAAATTGCAATTTTGATGATTTCACGCTAAAGTAATTCACATAAAAAGGAATGAGACCCCAGGTAATCGTGCAATGGTTAATTTTTTCAATAAATAATTAAAAAATTTATGGTTTAATTCTCAGTTGCAGTATTACAGGGGATTTTTTTCTCTAGTGAAAAGTAAACCTAAGAATACTGATTATTTGGATGGATCTTTATTAGTATTTCTTTATTTACCTTGATAGTCGATGAAATTTTTTTATAAAATTGAATCGATCACCCTAAAGCTAATCAATAAGACTAATTAGGTTTATCATTTTTTTCATAAAGAGGAATGAGTATCAAGCTTCTCGTATATTTTTGAGAGTACGTCTCCCTCGTCTTCACGAGATGAATTGATGGTTAATGTATGAGGTATTATCATCATAAGGTCTGAGGATCAAATCTTAACTAGTAATCAGGTTCCTACCTTTTCCTATATATTAATTACTGTTCGGACTAATTAGATTAATCTCTATAATTTATCTTCTCCGTATTAATTTTAAAATGAATTGACGAAAATATTGAAATGAATATTTCATTTTTTATCAAAAAAAAAAAAAAACGTCTCTCAACTATTCTATTTTGATTAGGAGTTTTCGACGTGACATACGGATCCACGTTCCACAGAATAAGTGACAAAAAGTCCTAAATATTATTCATCTATCGTATTTATTGTAATATTCACCATCATGATTAAGTTTAACAATTTTAATTTTCTAAGCTAATTAATTTTCAACTATAATTTTAAAATTTTTAAACATGACTGTGATTCTTCATGAATCAAATATAAAATAAAAAGTAATTATTTATGTGATAAAATATTGTTGCTCATTTCACGAAGTCATGAATCTATCCTCGTGAAATGTATGACTAATACGTGGAATATTATTATTATAAGATATGAGGATCAAATTCTGATTAGTAATTCGATTTCTGTTTTTCCTCATATATTAATCACTGTTCGAGCTAATTAGCTTAGTTCTTATAATTTATCTTCTTCGTGTTAATCTTGAGACGAGCTGACAAAAATGATGAAAACAAATATATCATCTTTTATCATCATAAATCATAAATCATAAATGTCTAAATGTATCAAATCTAAGAGATTATCGCTCCTATTGATATTTTGAATTTTTTTTTACATTTGTTTGTTTCCCTTAATCAGAGACAGCTCTTGCTTAGGCTGACCTAGGCTATAACCGAACCCAAAATGTATTCATTTTTAATTATCCATGTAAAAATTATTGGAAAATGAATGAAAAAAAACAGTGGATGGAAAAGAAGAGATTTTACAGGGGTTTTAGTCTCGTATTAAGAGTTTTATGATTAGATAGTTGATTTATATTACTGTCCAAGTATGTATGTTATAAATAAATGTATAGGAAGAGATCCTCTTTCACGCATGGATACACAAGAGATGCAAATTTAGGACTCAAATTGTTCAAGCTAAAACCTTCCACCTTCGTTCCCTTAGTTTTCCTCTTTGTCGTGCACTCGCTCGGTGGAATCACCCGTGATAACGATCGGGTAACACTGAACCATGTTAACTCGTGTGCGAGCACGACCTGTATGTGTCGAATATCGGATCGATCAGGATAAAACTTGCCCAAGCGAATGAACTAATGTTTTGTTGTTGCTCAAATGAAAAACGAATGAATTAATTGAGATTAATTCAATCGGATTGAAATCGATGAGTAGTAATGACCGGCGAGTAATGATATTAAATGATTTTTATTCCGTCATTTACTACGGCTAAAGACTGAGCTCCTTAATAAGAAGGCCATTAGCAGAGCAAATGGAGAGAAAACTTAGAGCAAACGCTCAAGCTAAAACCTTTCGCCTTCGTTTCCTCGGTTTTCCTCTTTGTCGTGCACCCACTTGGCAGAATCACCCATGATATTGGTCGGGTACGTCCTCAGTTCGTCATGATCCACTAGTTCTTGGTGGCGATCATGATCTATCGTTGTATCCTGAGAAACAGAAGACCCGAGAGAATCTCGAAGCACAGTCGGAGGTGAGGCGAATCTGTTTCAAGAAAACTACATTGAACGCAGGCCACGACATTTTCCTTCCCGATCCCCGACTCAGCATCCACTTATGATCCACTCACTGTCCACTCGGGAAGTGATTTGGTTTCCACTAGACTTCCAAACTTGGCATCGACTCAGCATTTGGCTTATTCGCTTCCTGACCGAAGGAAGCATTCGATTTCTTCGCTTCCTGACTGAAGGAATCACTCGACAGCTTCCTTTCCTGACTCGGCGACTTTCATCCTGACTTGGCATCCTCTCAGGAGAAGTCAAAATCCGCTCAAAAACACTTTGCATCTGAGAGATCATTCGGGAGCATTTGGCTGATTGGGCGCTCGGAGCTCTTCCCGACTCAACTCATCGACTCGAACAAGTTGTTAATGAATCTTATTAGTTAATATATGTTAATGTCAAAATTACTTGCATGCATATTTCATTATCACTTAAGTTATTAATGTCCAATTTATAAAATTTATCAATT
>JBBUKS010000035.1:10750800-10770601 GCA_038050645.1 Hedychium gardnerianum
TAGGGAGCGATTCTAGGCTTTCGGTTTCACTATGATGTTAGATAATGTCCCTATAACATGATCATCTCCTAATTCTCCATACTACTCCTATGAACTAGGGTTAGTTCCTATGTCAAGATCTTTTAACTCTGGAAAGTTAAATAAGTGTTGGTGTCCTCTGTCACTAAGGGCACAAATATTCGATTGAATGAAAATTCTTTGTCACTATGGATCTCCCGATTATCCAGTCTAGTAGAAACCTTAACATAGAAGCAAAATCCTAGATCTACATGAATCATTCACATACACATTTCATCAAATATGCACAAGACACAACACATATAACATAAGAGGTAACATCTCATAGAAATAGAAATTTGGCATATCCATAGTTCATACATTATCAATCACATCATAGTTACTCTCTAACCCTAAAATACATGAGATCTACTCCATAAACAAGGAGAGAAAGCATAAAGACATCAAAAGGAACATTCAAGCCCAAATCTAGAAGGAAAAAGGAAAGAATGCTTAGCCTGATGTTGTCTCGATCTTTGGGGCTACTCCCATTGCTTAGATGATGATGGATCAAAGAAATTTACCTCAGATCACCAGAGAAATCTCTAGAAAGTGGAGTGTGGATGGACCTAGTGTTCTCCCTAGAAGGGAAGAATCACCTCCCTTGAGAAAGGGGCAAAACCCACCCTTTTATAGGCATGGGGCACGACCCATGTCTTTTTCTAGCACACGGCCATATCTAAGAGACATGACATGGACTAGAGGCTGTGATGGGTGGAGGCATGACCTTTCCTATGAGGCATGACCCAGGTTTGAGGATGCACTACAAGTGAGACACAGTCATGTCTGGGATACACGGTCGTGCTTCAAGTTTTCCCAGGATTGACACATGACCATGTTTAGGAGACACGGTTGTGCCTTGGCCTTCTTCTTATATGTCACAAGACCATGTTTGGGAGACACGACTGTGCCTTGAGATCTTACTACAAGTGAGGCACGCCCATGCCTGGGAAGGCACAGCCAGGGTCTTTCCTTGTTGCTCTGCTTCCTGCTTTGCTCTTCGTAAAATTATATTTTTCTCTGAAACACATCTTATAAATGAAAACACGCAAAGAGAAGATCTCCAAATGATATGAAGTAAAAAGCATGATAACATAATAAAATAAGGTGCGATAATATAGATAATGTTAATGAAATATAAGAAGATGTGCGTCAAACAATGCATAAAAATATATATAATCTATGCACATCACATCTGAATCATAACAATGCCATCTACAAGTATTTCAGAATATGGAAGTGTGAAACTAATTTGGTATGTTTAAGAAAAGAAGAAGAGAATGAACAAAGGTCTAAAGGGAAACTATAGGCACCTCAAGAGTTAAATCAGCATAACTTGTCAAAATCGAATCTGTTTAGTGCCAAATCAGATTTCTGTTTCTAATCAGTATACACCTCAAATTCTAAAATAGTGAATGAGATTCAGGACTAAAGATAGATTTTTCAGAGATGAGGATGAGAATCTCCATTTTCCAAGAAGACCGTGTGTTCCAAGATGCACCTGATTTAAAGAAAATCTATACTGAGAAGTGTATCAATCATAATGCATAGTTCATCCAGGAGGTATTCATATATATCAAAACTATTTACATCTGGTGGATTTTGGCCACAATAATTATGTAGATAACACTAAGAGAGTAGCGGAAGCACGATGGACTCATAACCCACAGAGTAGTGATCATCTATTTTAGAAGTAGATCATCAGGTAGCTTCATAAGGGAAGTTGGACCCTTAACATATTAGATACTTTGACCTAGTTATTATTCTGTAGTGATAGCTGAAGCATACAACCACTTCCATATTTTGAATACGAAAGTGTGGACTTTATTCTACTCATATTACAGAGTAGGTCCTAGGGGTATTACATCTTAAGTAGGGACCAAATTCTTATTAGCTGGGGAGAATGTAAGATATGGTAATTAAAAATAATAATCATAGGAAATTTTAGAAAAAAAATTGGATAAAATTTCTAAGGGGTTAATCCAAATTTAGATGATGTTAAGGGGATGAGTTTAAGTGTGCTTTGAGGGAGTTCGATGAGAGATAAATTGTTATAGGGGTAAATTGATTAAAGAAGAGTTTGGAGAATTATTTGGGTTGGGGGTTAATTGGTGTTATTAATCTAAGGTTTAATTGAAACCTAAGTTTTAAAAGGAAAGAGAAAACTTATTCTCTTCCTCTCTCGATTTCCCCTCTCCCTCACACACCGCCAATCGAGACACAGCCACCACTGCGGGTAGCTTCATCGTCTGTGTTGCCTCTCCTCGGCACTGCCACTCCTCGATGTTGGCCGCAGCCGTTGCTATTGCAGGTCAGGCCGTAGTCGTCGTTAGCCAAGTCGCAGCTTGTGATCGCCTCTTCTGATTCACTCTTCTGATCTAGCACCGTTGGCCAGCCTCCAACCCCGCTTCCCTATTGCTAGGATGTAGCCACCGTCTGACCACCAACTTCAGTTGGCAAATCACTCATCGTCAGTCACCCAGTCTAGTCCTTGACCATTTATGCTCTGGCTACATCTGACCACCTTGGTCAGATCCAATTTCCCCGATCAATCACAGCCTCACTGCCAAGCCAGATCTATGTTGGCCAACTAACAGCTCTCGCCATACCAGTGTTGTTGGCCAACCACTGAGCAGACCAAAATCCATCCACTTTTGGTATTGTTGTTGTTGCTCCGGCCATTCCAGCCATCTTCAGGGTGAACTAATTGGTAATGTATACTTGAACGAAGTAGTTATGATTTGGACCCAAATTCTATGGGTTTATATGCTAGTAGATCTGAAATCAATTCAACTCTTTAGATTTCAATATGTGGATTTAGGAGGTGTGGGATGATTAGGTTGATCTAATTAGGGTCCTAATCAGCTTAGATTTTGGTTTTGGTTTAGTTATGTGATTCATGATAGAACTTGGTTCTAATTTGTGTTTTATCTTGTAGGGGTTTGATTCAAGACAAGTGCTACAACTGGGGGAAATTTAGTACGATCTACACATCAGACAGATATTTCTACCTTGACACCTTTAGTATATATTGACCTTAGTGCATTACTTGTTACATAGATTTGGTAGTTGTTTTTACCTTAATTTTATTCACATACTACATGAGTTTGATATTTGTTGCTTGTACTTTGAGTTAATCTGTTTATATCCATGCAGTCTCTTTTGTTTTCATATCTTATAGTTTGCACACGGGTATGGTGTGTACAATAGGAACATACTTAGGTGTTGTATAATCATGTAGTTGTTAGACACGCGGGTGACGTGTATCTTAGGTATTATATATATCATGCTAGTCACTTTGTATACTTATGATTTGTAGATGTGGATATGTGTGTGACGTGTACCTTATATAACGTAGCATTTGTTGCATATTCTTGATTTATAGTTGTGGACACGTGAGTGACATGTACCTTACCTAATTTATCATTGTTGTATGCACATGATTGTAGATCTAAACATGTGAGTGGCGTGTATTTTAAGTGATGTAACATGCTAGTAATTATGGTACATGTCTGATTTGTGGTTGTAAACATGTGTGTGACGTGTCTTGCAATTAATATGTCTTGTTAGATAGGCTTGTGTACATTACATAAATAGGAATATACGTTGATGGGATTATTTATATCCTACTCATCATGGTATTGCATGTATGCTATCGATTATGTCTTCCTTCGGGTGTGAGAGAGTCGTAGCATCATGGTGTTGCATTTATGCTATCAATTATGTCTCCCTTCAGGTGTGAGAGAGTCGTAGCATCATGGTATTTCATGCAGACTATTGATTATGTCTCCCTTCGAGTGCAAGAGAGTCGTATTCATGCTATTGCTTATTTATTATACCCTGGGATGCCCACGAGGCCATTCATGTTAGAGTGTTCTCCTGCAGCCCGTAGCTAGATAGCTACATCATGTCTGCCCACGAGGTCATTCGTTGTAGAGCGTTATCCCACAGACAAAGACCTAACATTTCAGACTGCCCACGAGGCCATTCATGGTAGAGTGTTCTCCCGCAGTCCATAGCTGACGAGCCAGGTGTCTTGGTCATCTTATTACCTTGTGGTAGAGCATTGCTCCTACATATGTTGATTTATTTCTGTTACTTATACTATACATGCATATGAGATGTTATACCCATGTTGATCATTACTGACACTACTTATGATACTATATGCAGTTGAGTAGGGTGATTGTGTAATAGAAGCATACATGTGTTATCTTTCAGTTGGTGAGTATATTCTTCTTTGAGCCTGTATACCTATTGAATCTCTTTACACGTATATGGATCATGCACTATCTTCTATCATCCGATGAGTATTCTTTTGTAGTCACTACCCTTTCTTTCCATTTAATTTCCAGGTTAGTAGGTAGATGTTGAGTTGTGTCGCTTGGAGGATCTTGTTCGTGCCATCCCATTCACATCAGGCATTTATTTCTCCTTTTGCTTCAGTTTGCTTTACTTCCATATTTTTGGTTATTGAACTTGAGTCGTAATAATTGACTTGAGTGTGGATTTTGGTCTTGATGGTGTTTTATCTTGGTTTGGTACTTGTTATGTCCGTGTCGACACACAGTTTATCTAGTTTTATGTTTGAGTGGTTTTGGATTTAATTAATCTTGATAGTTGTGTATTACTACCCTGCATGATTGTGTTGGGTTTTGAGTTTTTTGGACTCATATTACGTTATATCTAGGATTGTCACAAGGGGGTACCATCCATATTGACGGGCAAGTGTACCTAAGGCGTGACAGAGATAGCTTTGGCACTTAGCGGAGTAGCAGGAAGATGGCTCAGCAGAATGATCAAGGAACAGTGAATGCGTATTTCGAAGTTGTAATCAAGTTATGGCTAAACCCCTTCTTATATACTACATTGGGGATGCCTCGATTGATCCGGGGCATCTCAATGAACTCTGATCCGATCCCCAAAGTTTAGAATTTATCCTCTTGGAGGCGCCACCATTCAATAGAGGGCGCCTCCAACGCTTCAACCCAAGGCGTCTCCAATAGCTTGAGGTGCCTCCAGTGCTAAAGAGTTATCCTTGAACTTTATCTTCTCATGGGTGCCTCCAATCCATTAGAGGCGCTTCCAATCCTTCACTCAGGGTGCCCTCCACTCAACTGAGGTACCCCAAGCACTGTTCATCCGAGCTCATTTTTTGTTCCAAACTCCTGCAAAACATGTTAGTCTAAATAATAAAATTACCTGCAACATTGAGTTAGCATAGATGCATAAATTATTTTATGAATTAGATCATGTCTTACCAAGACTAGGATCTAGTCTTGGTCTCTACTTGGATTTTCAAAATGGATCTAAGTTGGATCAGCACATATAGTCCCACTGGGACTCATCCTCACTGGATCTCTCCTCTAGTTGCTTACCTCCACTTACCATTTACAGACTTTCTTGACTCGACGTTTAACCCACCAGGTCTTCATACCAAATGCCCCATCTAGACTTCAACTAGTTGTCAGGTCTTGCTGACCCAACTGGACTTCCTGCTAGTTATCAGATCCTTTCTAACCTATTGGGATTTCTGCCAGTTATCTGGTCCTCCTGATCTAACTGGACTTTAGCCTGGTGTTAGGTCCTACTGACTTGTCAAGTCTTTCAAACTGCACATTTGGTCCAAGCATTAGAAAACACATAATCTAACTTTAAATATTTGTCATGCATCAAAATCTGAGTTTAATTATTAGTGCTGACTGCACCAATAGTTTCAACGCGATAATAGTAAAGATTTGTCCTTCCTTTAATATTTTTTCATGATCTCCCATGAAAGAAGAACAAGACTTCCATGTGCGGGGTGACTACCTTATATTTAACACAAAATATAGAAAATTCATTCGGTAACAAATCTCAACCATCATCTCTCATGGTTTGCAGTTGATGTTTGCTTGATCTTACAAGAATCATGACATTTATGATGTCTTGATCTTTTCTTTGCAAAGCTTGCAACAAATCATTCATGACTCCAATATATTCTTCATTAAGTGCATTTGAAATATGAATTCATATTTTCCCATAAATTCCAATAGATTATTTGCTTGCGCCCTTTGCTTATGATTTTTTCGCCTCCACTTCATTGATTAAAAAGGACATCAATAACTAAAAGATACAAGTATATCAAACTCAACAATGTATTATAATGTGAACTCCCACCTCTTTTCAATGTCTTCTCTGGATTCATACCTCGTCTAGTGAAGATATCACCAATGCAAATTCCTTCAATAACTTTTTCAAATTATTTCTCATGAAGTATGTCTCTTCGCTTACATGACGCTCCAACAATATTGTTCAACTATGCAACCACATAAAAAAAAGTAGAAATCCTCATGTGATTTTATGCAACAACAAGTGTAAGTTGCAGTTGATGACCAAAACAATGAACATAATAAACAAACTTGTTCTCTATCATAATTAAGCTTTTTATGCCATTGAATTATCCTCTCATATTACTAGCTCCATCGTATCCCATCCCTCACAAATTAGATATTGATAACCCATGTTATCACAACAAAGAATCAATAGCAATCTTAAGTGATAAGGCAATAGTGTCGCTTACATGTACAATGCCTAGAAAGCATTCAATAATATTTCCCCTTTCATCTACAAACCGTAAAGCAACTGTCATTTGCTCTTTAACAAATACATCACAAGCCTTATCCACCAATATAGTAAATAATTCATGACCAAGATCTCCAAGAATATAATTAGTGGTTAAATAGCAATGAATTTGATAATATCTTATTGAATATTAGGCGTTGTCAGTTTAAGGTTTGAGGGAGCATTGTCTAGTGCAACTCTATTGATATCCTCATTATGGTCAACAAAAAAACTTAATAGTTCAAGAAAATTATCATAATTGAGTGAGTCTATGGATTCATCATGACCACAAAATGGTAATCCTTGATGCACAAGAAATCTTATGCAATCAATTGATGTTGTTAAATGAACACAATAATCGAGAGCTATCTAAGTAGATTGATTAACCAAACAAGTTTTAATATGCTATTTTTGATTCATTTAGTCATAAGACATCATCATACACCTGTTGTGAATGTTACTCTAATTTTCAACATGTTCATGAAATTTTTCTTTCTTTCTCCAATTTTTAAATCCCTTAGTAATAAAAGAATCACCACCACTTTGACTATCATGATCAGCTTTGAATAAATAATAATAAAAACAAAAGACTGTTTCTTTTTCAATGTTGTACTCAAGCCAATTAGGATGATTACTGAATCATATAGCTTGAAATCTTCGTTTCTCCTTTATATAAGAATATCATGATTCTTAGGTTAAAATGGACATTTTTGCAAATATTAACGCCGAATAATCTCCCTTTCATGATTCTTAAGATGAAATGGATATGAATTGGACATAATTTGGTTTTAATTAGTACTATTTTTAATATATATATATATATAGTATTAAAAAATTCTCAAGGGGGTCACACCCCCGTCCCCAACTGGAGACGCTACTGATTTCAACCCACCCCTCTCCTTCTCCTCCCTTGTCGTCTACCTCGGTGACTACCTCAAGAAATTCGACGAATGCTCGTCGCTCTAGCCAATAGAGATCCAAAAGATGCTCGTTGGCAAGCTCCAGGTTTTCTTGTCCGCTAAATACCAGGATCGACTAGTGGAGGAGGAGGCCGCTGAGGAGAGAAGAGGTCGAAGGGTGTGCATGACGAAGGAGTTGGTCAAGGACTATAAGAAGTTGGTGAGATGTTGTTCATGTAGGAGGCTCAGAATAAAAGTTGCATACCATATCTACCTTCTCTACACTCTCCTCTTCCACCCCATGTCAAGGTTTAAAAATTTTAAATTTTCTAGGTCAATCAATGAGTTTCGACTAAAACCTATTGATAGCCTTAGCCAGCTTTGATGAGACTCAATCCAAGTCCTATAAGTTTTTACAGTGCTCCTTATTCTCACCATGCCCTAAAGTTGTTGGATCGAGAAAATCACTAGAGGGGGTGTGAATAGCGTGCTTCATACGTGTTTTAGAAATTATTTGAAAATCAAAGTTGTGTAGTAGAAAGCTATGAGCGGAATAAAAAAGAACACGTTGGTTTAACTTGGTTCGTAGCTTCGTGGCTACTACTCTAAGGCCCGCAGTCAATTTAACTACTTCTAGTGGGCAATCACTATTAACCTCCTCAAAAGAGAAGAAGACTCATTTCTTTACAAGGATAGGGTTCAGTATCAATCTTACCAACCCTTGAAATAATAAGTACAAAAAGAAATAAGAATAGTGAACAACAACTCAGCGTTACCCAATGTTATGCTTGTTTGAGCTTGTAGCAGTGTCACGGAGTTGTTGTGTCATTGTAGCTTGAGCATAGTAGTGTTTCACAGTAGAAGAGGCATAGTAGAGTGCTTAGATCAATGATTGTTAAGGTGCTGGTCGTGACCTCTTTTTATAGCATAGTCTGGGCACCTGGATCAGTATAGGGCGCCTAGATCGGTATAGGGTGCCTCAAATAGAACCTATCCGATCTGAATTCATTTTTGACTCAGAGAATCAGGGCGCATGATCCCTTCTAGTTACCTAGATTATTGACGTGGAACTATTTCGTCGAAGCTTTATCCCATGGACGTTGTTTTATCTTTATCCAATCTGAGGTTCCTGGATCATTTCTAGGTGCCTGGATGCTGACATTCAGTGCCCAATCATGGCTTTCCACATCATCTGGACATAGACTATATTCAGGCTATCAGGGTGCCTAGATCTAATTGGGGCGCCTGGACTTCAAGTCGCCTAAATAAACTCCAGGAGCTTGGAGTTGCTGATTCTACCCATCTTCTAATTTAACTTCTTGCATCACAAAGTTAGCACATGCAAATAACATTATTATGATTGACAGCTTTCCAAGTTGTCCGGTCTCAACTTCAGGTCTCCCGTGAAACCTTAAGTTGGACCAATGTCTACTTCTCTTTTTCCAAGAGCGCGTCCTCACCACTCCACCTATAAGAGTTTACCTAGTGTTAAACCTTGGTCCACCCAACCTATTTGGACTTTTGCTTAGCTTGGATCTTGACCCTCGGGACTTTCCACTATACCTCGGGCTCTAGACCTATCTAAACTTCCTTCCTGGTATCCTCAACCCCCAAGGCTTCCTACTTGGTATCCTCAACCCCAAGGCTTCTTGCCCGATGTCCTCGATCTGCCAAGACTTCCTACCTAGTCCTCAACTAGGGCTTCCTTGCCTAACCTCAACTAGGGTTTCCTTGCCTACCCTCAACTATGACTTCCTTGCCTAGCCTCAACTATAACTTTCATGCAAGCTTAATCAACACATTAGAAGACAACATGACTTACCTTTGACCCTTTGCCAATTATCAAAACCTAGGTTCGATCATATGATACTTCTTGCACCTACAAAAGTTTCAAATTCAAGGCCTTCCTAACTGTGCACAGTCTATTTTCAAAAATTCAATCGACATACCAATTGACACAAACCTATAACTTCATGTAGGAGGCTCAAAACTAGGGTTGCACACCATATCTACCTTCTGTACACTCCCCTCTCCCATTTCATGTCCAAGTTTTGAATTCCAAATTCTCTAGATTCATCAATAAGTTTTGGACAAACCCCATTGATGGCCTTAGACAACTATGATGGGATCCAATCCAAGTCTTGTAGGTTTCTGCAAATCTCTTCAGGATCACTGTGCCCTAAAGTCTCATATTCAAATCATTTCTAGCCACGCATGGTCTATTCTCAAAATTTTAGCACAGTCATATTAGTGGTGATACTTTGACGAAATCAGCACCAAGGTGGTGATGCTTTAGAGAAATCAATATCAAGGTGGTGATGTTTTGATGAAATTAGTACCAAGGTGATGAAAGCAACACAAAGGTGGTGAAAGCAATAATAAGATGGTGATTCTTTAATTCAAACAATACCAAAGTAGTTTTTTTTTAGTTATTTAATTTTAATTTTTTCTTTTATAATTAGCTATTAAAAAAAGATTAAATAATTTATTTTTTATTTTTATTAATGTTTTTTATATTTTATAATATTTTATTAAACTTCTTTTGTATTTTTTAAATGTTTTTATTAAAACTCCAAAATTTTAAAAAATATAGATAAATTTAGGAGATTATAATGAATTTAAAGACCTATTTTTTTAAAAAAAAAGTAAAAGAGTTTCTTACTATCAATGACTTTTGTATGAAACACCTTGATAAAATAATTAAATTTTAATTTTTTTTGTTGATTTGGTTTGTTTTAGTTTAGTTTGGTTCAGCTTAAATAAAGAAAACAAGTTTTTTACTTTGGTTTAAAGATGAAAGGCGGGGAGGGGTATTATTAGAAATAAGTGCGCCCTTTGAGAAATAACAAACTATGGTGTGCCTTTAGGAATTTCACAACTTTAAGTGTGCCCTTTTGTAAATCACCGAATCAAGTATCTCCCAAAAGAATACAATAACTTGATGTGAATTGTTTATCTATAAGAGAACCTATTTACATCAATAAACTCCACAATCTAAAGAAAATTTTGATCACAAAATAGAAGACTTTTGTTGAAGCATTCTTGAGGTACTATAGGATTCTTAAGATTGATTTCAATGATCATGACATGCGATCTTTAGATATTAATGAGAGAGTGTAAAGGAAAATAAATCCGAATAGCGCAGTAGAAGCGTGGTGGGCCTAATCCACAAAGCAGTGATTATCTACGTTAGAAGTAAATCATCATGTAATTTCACAAGGAAAGCTTACATTTTGACATTTTAGGACTTTTCAAGATACCAGAATGAATTAGTACTGTAGCATAACGCCTAGTGTTATACTAAACTTGAGTCGAAATACATAACGACTTTCATATTTTTATAATATGGAAGTATGTATTTAATTCTACCCACATTGTGGAGGATATTTTAGTGTCCGCTCTAACTTGTGTAGGATCGTAAGCATGTTAGAGGGGTTGGGGGTGGGGGTGAATAATGTGTTTAATAAAACAAATTCAAGATGATAGTAAAGAACAAAGCAAGCAATCAGAGTAATTTACAATGGAAATAATAATTAAGTAAATTTGCAATGGAATAACAAGTTAATAAATCAAATAATAGACAAACAATGTAAGGCAACAAAAATAATAAAATAGAAATTTGATGAACAAAATTGTTGATTGAACTTGGGAAGCACTTGCGAGCAACATAACAACAGGATGACGAATGGAATTTCTATGTTGGAAATAAGAGCCTCGGCCTTCCTTTTATAGTGCTTGTCCATTATTGATGTGACACATGTCCGGTTGCCTGAAAGTCCTTTCGGTCGTCCGGACTCTATTAACTTGGCTGCTGATATGATCTGCTTCGACTCTAGATATGCCTAATGCAACAACATCCGATCACCTAGACTCCTTCAAGGCACCTAGAGCAAGGTCAACTTTTATCCCTTGACCGTTTCCTCCATATCACTAAATCTCAACTTTGGGTCACTTGGAAACACTCTGGATGCCCAAACACTAAGGTTGCTCAAACTTTGTTTTGGTCTCCTAAAAGTCCATAACTTGGTCTTATCGAGATTATCCGAATTAGGTTGTCCAAACATCTTTCAGTCACTTGGGTCACCAAGTTACTTGCACCACAAAGTTAGTCTACAAAATATTTTCCTTTGGACAATAACTATTGTCCACCTTGACTTAGAAACACACGGTGATTTCTTTGTCAGGTTTGCATCTAGTTATTCAACTACCTTCGATTCCATAAAAATGATGTACTCCTCACCACTTGTTGTATTAAAGTCTCCCAACTTACATATCTAGTAGCTCTAGGTCATACCTTGCCAAGTGTTCAATTCAATTCTTGCTGACCCACTGGGAGTTCTACTTCTTATGATGTATGGTCACTTGACCTATGATAACATTCATTGTCTAGTGTCTGGTCACCCAACCCACTAGTTCTTTTCCCATGTTGGTACCTACCAAGTCTTCGTATGGTCACATGACCCAATAGGGCTTTTCTACTACTTGGCATTTGGTCACCTGACCTACCAAAACTTCTTTCCTTGTCAAGTTATCTACACATGCACACATGACACACATACATCAAATCACAAATAATCTTAACTTTAAACTTGAAATACATTAAAATGTTCAATGTGATAGTTCCTACACCAACAACTTGATGTGACCCATAAGAGATTTTTAGTTCTCATCTTAGATTGCAAGGAACATCGATTGTGGAATAGGACCATCCAACTAGTAAAGGTTGGGTGACAACACCATTTAGATGAAGAGGCTACTTGGGAATGGGAGGACAATATGCGAGCTAGATATCCTCATTTTTTCACCTTAGATACGTAAATTTGAGGATCAATTTTTTTTTTAGTAAGGGAGAATGTTATATACAAAAATAATAATATGTAATTATAATAATGATTAATGTAATTAATTTTTAATTAATAATTCATCAATAAAAAATTATTATTGTTTAGAGATTTCAAAATTTTGACAATTGGATAATGGTAGGATGGTTAAATTTTTTCAAATTACTAAGTGTATATATATATATATATAAGGTTCATTAAATCAAAAGTGGTTGATTAAATCAAAGGAGTTGATTAAATCAATTTTATCATTTAACCTTAACTATATGTATAGATTGATTTATTTAAAATTCTAGGTTTCTTTTTCCCCTTATTCCCTTTCCCCGTGCTTGTCTCCCTTTCGATGTGCCACCACCATCCTACCATCCTACCTTACTGTCGGTAAGGGTGGAGCCAGGTGTTAGCTTATCTGGGCTTTACCCCAAGGCCTATTTTAAGATTTAGGAAAAAAAATTATATATTTAAAATTTTCTTCATACATTTAATCATTTTAGCTCAGGATTTTTTTTCCCACAATTAGCCTAGGGATTTTTATTTTTTATATATACAACTCTTATCTTCGATCAATTAGCCATGATTAGCCTAGGTAGATTTTAATTTCTGGCTCCGCCACTGAATGTCAATAGCGAGTAGCCTCCAGCCCCGCCGGCCTTCCTTGTTTGTGTTGTAAAAATGCATGAACAATTGCAATAAATAAAATAAAACACTTACAATGATGCCTTTCGATTGATGTTTATGCTTGTCGTCTAGAGGAAAATTACAACGAATCACCCCCCCCCCCCCCCAATGAAATCATGAGCTAAATTCCTCATGATTGATGTTCTTTTTCACTGATTTTTCACTTCATCCTTCTCTTTACTTGGACACATTTTATAATATAGAAATGGGTAGTTTTTCCAACTACACCTTGTAGTTGCCAATCAACTCAACTACAAGGTGTAGTTGCTTTCCACTAACATCTATCACTCATCCAAGTCAAGCTGTAAAAACCAAATAAGAATATCCAATTCATACTTAAGAAAAAATGGTTTGTGCGACAGCAAGCATATTGAGCGATTAATGCTAAGAAAGTTTCACACCTTATATAGCTACTCTTCAAGAAAAATTGGAGATATCAATATCTTGCATTTATCTTATATTAAATCATTTACATCAATATGAATATCTCTAATCTCTCATAATGACTAATATCTTAGGAGCATGATCAATATCTCCAATCATTGCAATTATTCATAATTACATTTTTAGTACTAAACAAAAAATATAATTGGTCTACTAGTGAATAAACGTAAAAGATGTAAATCAATTTTAATTTTCTTTTTTGGATATAATTCATTCATTTTAATCAGTCGCTTTTTTAGTCATACTCCATAAACCAAATCATCTATAGTCATTAGAATACATGCTAAAGTAGCAATCATTATTAAAACTTCAAGTAGACAACTAAAAAGTCACTGAGGGTAAAACCAAGATTATCTTATAATCTCAAGGATCTCATATAGTAGAGAAGCAGGAATCCATTCTTCTACTACTCTTATTATCGCTATAGCACATGTGGTATGAATTACATGCTACGATATTATTCTCTTTACTAATAAAGAGCGCATATTTTTTTTCACAAATTTAACATCGTATAGATTTTGATCTAGACATACCCAATGCCTAATCTTGAATTCAACTCATGAATTCTAATATGGCTTCCAGAAGGTTTAATAAATGGTGGGTACATTTCATCTGATCATTAACAATTTACAAATGATCTCATCTTGATACTATTGTCAAGGCGAGCCTACCTTACAAATGTGTCTCCATTCATAGCTTCATTAGATGTCCCATAAGCCATGGTGTTACCTCTATTTACACTTAATAAATATAGATGATTGTCCATATGAGAGGACCAATCTCAACTCCCAACATGTTTACTAAGACTTTATCTAAATTTAATAATGACATATACATCGAATAGATAATGACATTCCTTAATCAAAAATCTTACAATATTCGATTGTCTTTGCAATACATTACATTCTACGAAGTCCCAAAGACTTCACACATCCTTGAAATGATTTTTTAGTCAATGGTTTAGTAAAACAACTAACAAGCATAGCACATGTAGGGATAAACTCAAGAATTAACTTTTTCTTATCAACTATATCCTTTAAAAAAATTATACTTAATAGATATGTGATTGCCCTTACTGTGATATTTAGGATCCTTAGAAAAAGCTATGACAACTTAATTGTCACAGTAAACTGTAATAGAACTCCCACTATCCTCAATAATTTTTAGATGCTTTGGAACCTTCTTAACCAGACGACTTCTTGTATAGTCGTTGAACAAGCCACATACTCAACTTCCATTGTTTACAACATTACACAAGTTTTCTTATTGTTGTTCCATGAAATGACTCAACCATTTAGAAAGAAGGCATAGCCAGATATAGATTTTCTATCATCAAGGTCTCCATCCCAATCTATATCTATGTAACCTTTCAGACTCATATGAGATCCTTGAAAATAGAGACAATAATCTAATGTTCATTTAAGATATATGAATATCTTCTTAATCGCTTTCTAATGTCTCAGTTCTGGATTTGATTGGAAACGGCTAACTAAGCTAACAACATAGTTGATATCAAGACGTGTGCACAACATAGTATATATTAAATTACCAATGACACTAGCATATGATCTTTTCTTCATGTAGGCTATTTTCTTAGGAGTCTTGGGACACATATTTTTGCTTAGAATAGTACCTTTTGCTATAAGTTTTTTTTCAATGTTGTAATTTAACATATTGAAGTGTTGTAACCTCTTAGTAATATATAAGCATCTTGAGACAAACCCAAAAGTTTTTTTGATCAATCTCTTATGATCTTTACTCCTAAGATGTACTCAGCTTCCCCCATATCGTTTATGTCAAATTGTGATGAAAGTCATACTTTGACTTTTATCACAAACTTTGTGTCACTTCCAACTATTAGCATATCATCAACATATAATAATAAGATGATAAATTTTTCTTTTTTCCTTTTTCCTTTTTCCTTTTCCCTTTTTTAAATAGAAACAATGATCTTCATTGATCATTTCAAAACTATAAAATAAAATAATTTTATTAAATCTTATGTTCCATTATCTTGACATTTGCAATAGATCATAAATGGACTTTTTAAGTCTACATACTTTATCCTCTTGGCCTTCAGTAATGTAACCTTCTGGTTGTGCTATATAGATTTCCTCATCAAGCTGAACATTTAGAAAAGTTATCTTTACATCCATCTGATGTAATTCCAAATCAAAAAGTTTTATTATAGATAAAATGACACGAATTGACACAAATTTTATGATAGGAGAAAATATCTTTTCAAAATCAATACACTCTTGTTAGGTATATCGTATTGCAACTAAACGATCTTTGTATCAATCCATCTGCTTTTCTCTTAATTTTTAGAATGCACTTATTTCCAATAGCCTTTCATCCTAGAGGAAGATTGACTAATTCTCAAACTTAATTTTTTTCATTGACTCCATTTATTCATCTATTGCAACTTTCCACTTTTCTCTAATTGAGCATCTCAATGCTTCTTCAATAGTTTGAGGTTCTTTGTCATCAACTGGGAGAATCATTAAGGTCTCATTCTCAATGTCAAACCTCTTCCGAGGAATAATCTTACAACTTCTTCTTCGTAGGTTGGACTGTTAAGAAATCAACTCATTAATTGGCAAATCACTCACACAACGCTGACAAGACTCAGGCATCTTTTTTGATAACTTGTTCATTGATAAAGTATCATTCTCCTCCTCTATTGCAAATATAGGAATAGTTTTATCAATGTTATGTCTCACTGGGAACTCAATTTCGAGAAAAGTTGCATCTCTCGACTCTATTTCAGAGATGGTTCCATCCTGTTACTCACCAATGAAAACATAACCCTTGGGGTGCGTTTGGTTGGGGGTTATCATTGATAACCTTGATTATCCATCCAAGATTATCAACAAAAATCTTGTTTAGTTTAGGGAGTAATTGTGCAAGTCCGACACCATCAGCACATGTTATCAATCCGGGACTACAACCCGAAATGTGATTACCTCCGATTTCTTAGGTTTTTCTCGATTATGAGGTTATTGAAATCTAGCCATGTCTATCGCCACCTATGGAAAACTCGTCGAGGGCCAGAGGTGGCAACGGCTCACTGATCCCGTGAATGCTCGGGGAAGCCCAGCATTGACGTTGGTGAGCCTCGTGAAACTTCGAATGTCGTCGTCAGGGGATGGAGTTGACAATGGCTCGCCGGAAGGCTCATGGGGCTAAAGGTGTCAAGCAGCTCGTCGGGCCGGAGGTGGAGTTGGTCGCCGAAAGGCTCGATGAGCGGCTTCGACACACGGCGTGCGTGCATGAGAGATCGTGCGTTTTCTCTTTTTAATTAGTGTTTTTTTAAACTTAGGTTTTTAATTAAAATTTTAGTTAATTGAATCAATCAACTCCTAACAATAGTTGAGATAAACTAAATAGATCTAGTCTAAAGACCATTAAAATTATCCCAAAAAATTTCTCAAATAATAAAAAATATTAAACTATTATTCGAATTTATTTATTTATATATATCATAATTAATAATACTACTACTAATAATAATATATGTTTTGGTTTGTTGTGTTTTGTTTTATTAGTAGATTCAGCGATTGATACAATTCCCTGTACTAAGTTATACACTAAAATTTCCAAACGATCACGTTTTTATTGCATTACCTAAGATTGAACCAAACAAATTAAGTTAAGTTTTATTCCCCATAACTTGGTTATGTGATTACTCAGTAATCACATAACTAAGGTTATGCATGATAACCTTGAACCAAACACACCCTTGGAGGTATCAGAATACCTTACAAAGATACACTTTTTACCCTTGGGTCGTAATTTTTGATATTTGCAAGTATTATCATGAACATAGGTAGCTGACCCCCAAGGTCTCAAATGACTTAAATCAAGTTTTCTACCTATCCCGAGTTCATATGGGGTAGATGGAATAGATTTAGAAGACACTCTGTTAAATATATAGGTTACTGCTAATAATGCATCTCTCCAATCGAAAATTAGCAAATTAGCTTGAGTCATCATAAAAACCATATTTAGAAGAGTTCAATTTCTTTTTTTAGCAATCCTATTTTGCTGTGGAGTTCCTGTGATTGTCAGTTGTCTAATAATTCCTTTATCATTATATATTATCTTAAATTGATTAGATAAATATTTACTCTCATGGTCAGTACATAAGATTTTAACCTTATGATATAATTGATTCTCAATTTTATTCAAGTAATGTTTAAAACAATGTAATACTTCAGATTTATGAGAAATCAAATACACATAACCAAAACATGTAAATCATCAATAAACGTAATGAAATAGGAAGCTCCATGTCTATCATTCACATTCATTAAACCACAAATGTCCAAATGGATTAAATGTAATGGTGATTCAACTCTAATAGCCTTACCAAATGGTTTCCTAGTTTCTTTTCTAGTATGACAATGCTCACACACAGACAAGTTAATCTTAGCATGAGTGCCTAGTAGACCCTCTTTAGCTAATCTATTCATTCATTCTTGTCCAATATGTCCTAATCTAACATACCAAATTTGAACATTAATATCAGCATCACTAGTAAGAGCAATATTTGAAAAATAACTATCGATTCTATAATTAGTATCCAATTTTACATCAAGAACCATAAAACCATTCGTTAGAAAATCATATCCAATCAATACAAAGTTAATAAGAAGTTTCATACATCTACTATAAAAGTTCAAACAATATCCCAATTCAAGACGACAGGTAACAGAAACCAAATTCTGTCAAATTTCAGAAGCATAAATGACATCATGTAGGAATAAGGTACGTCCACCATGTAAGTTGAGTTTACATGTGTCAACGCCTTTGACTTCAATTTTTGTATTGTTTCCCACATATATCCACTTATTGTTAGCTGGTACCCAACAATACTCCACGAATGTAGCTAGTTCACGAGCTACATGGTTTATTGCTCCCAAATCAATAGTCCACAAAGGATAAGAATCAATTAACAATATTGTATTAGTAACATGATGCTTATGAATAGAAGATAAACATGGATCTACCTTTTTCGGCTCGGTAAATTCCCGAGCAAAGTGGCCTTTCTTGCCACAGTTTTAGCAAGTTAGCTCGTTTTTAGGTTTTTGTCCATGCTTCTTCCCTTTAAATTTCTTCTTGTTTGGGCCCAGCTTCCTTTCCCTTTCCCTTCTTGAACCATTTTTTCTCACTCTTGGATCCAGTAGAACCTTCAGTTACAATAGTCTATTTAGAAATCCTTTCGGATTTTATTCTCTCTGCCTCCAGTTCAACATGGCATGAGATATTAGTGAAAGTTTTGAAACTTTCCCTGAGAGTAAGATTTTGTTTCATTGTCTCTCAAGAATAAAGAAGGGAATAGATTACTAGCTGAACTTGTTGTTCATTAGTCAACTCATACTAGTAGCCTTTAGTTCCTGAGTCATATTTATCATTTTCCTTATGTGTTGGGCCATGATGATATTTGGGCGCTTCTTATAGCTGTCAAACTTAATAGTTAGTTGTCGAAACTTACTTAGGCTCACTCCACTATATTTCTCTCTAAGGGCAACCAAGACAGCATAAGACATTGGTAACTACTCATACTCACAAACCAAGTCATCATCCATATAACTGATCGAGATTTCCTTAACAGTAGAGTCATTCTTCTTTCATGCCTTATAGGCATCAATATCACGTGTGTGTTGTACTGTAGAACTATCAGTAAGTTTTTCCATAACCTGATTAACAACCTCAAGAACTTTCTGTTCCTCAAGTATATATCGCATCTTGAGGTGTCATATTTTGTAGTTATCATGATGTGCGTAGATTATATATGTTTTTAGACACTTTATATTGCAGATCTACTTATATTTCATTGACATATCTACATTATTGCACCTCATTTTATTATGTTATCATGCTTTTTACTCCATGTCATTTGGAGATCTATTTTTTTTTATTTTCATTTACAGGATGTGTTTCTGAGTAAAATAGAACTTTAATGGAGAGCAAAGTAGAAAGTATAATAGAAAGAAGAGCAGCCAGGCCAAAACCCTAGTCATGCCTCCCAGGCACGGCCAAGGCACTTGTTGTGCCCCCAAGCACGGGAGTGCCTCGATCACAGAAGGAACTCAAGACATGGTCGTGTGTCCCATACATGACCGTGTGACATTTATGAAGGAAGCCAAGGCACAACCATATGTCTCAAACACAGTCGTGTGTCATTCCTAGGAGAACTTCAAGCATGATTGTGTGTCTCAAACACGGTCGTGTGTCATTCCTAGGAGAATTTCAAGCACGACCGTGTCTGGCCAG
>JBBUKS010000035.1:10778341-10788557 GCA_038050645.1 Hedychium gardnerianum
GTTCAATGACCCATTTACACCAAGTGCAATGTAGAAAGTAAAAGCTCAATAAATCCAAAGAAAAAATAATCCTAAACCATTGAATAACCAACATATACATATAATTTAAAATTACATCTTCTATGCCTTTCTATCAATGAACTACAAAATTAATGCACTACAAAATAAATCATGATACATGGTGAAAAATCAACTACAACATGGTGCTGGTTTGAACAAAACAACACCACATTGGTGATATTTTGAACAAAAAATAGCACTACATTGGTGATATTTTGAGCAAAAAACAGCACTACGTTGGTGATGTTTTGAACAAAAAATAGCACCACGTTGGTGATGTTTTGAACAAAAAACAGCACCAACGTGGTGCTGTTTTGAACAAATTAGCACAAACGTTCCATTAATCTCAGAATCATGTAAATTTATCAGCACTTGAGCTTTTCCACTGCGAGATATATCTTATGTAATACAGTACAATCAATCAAGAAAATTAATAAAGATCCAACTATACTATTTTCATCTACATGATCAAAATCTTACAGAAAAATTGAAGTTTAACTTTAAAGTAGTGTACATAGGAATAAAAGACATAGTAGAAATAGAAGGATTGAAGTTCAACTCAAAATTATATTACAGTAGCAGAAATAGAAAAATTACCAAATTTTGCAACTACACATGTTTAAGGGAGCGACAGCAGTGAGTAAGGAAACAAGCGTCAACAGCAAGGGAATACCAGCATCATGGCGTGAGAATGATCGGCGACAGCCAAGGACTCAGGGAGAGGCAACGACGGACGTTAATGGAATTAGGGTTTAAGGACCTAATAGAAGAGAGGAGAGGAAGAGAGACGGTAAGCTTTGAAATTTTTGAGGGAAAAACATAAGCCCGCACGAAGGAAGAGAGAGTGTGAAGAAGAGAGAAGGAAGAGAAAAACTCTGGTTTTGGCCACGTTAGATGCCCACATAAGCTGTCGCCCACGGTCGACCCATATAAGGGTGTGTAGGATATATATATATATATGTTGCGCCACACAATTTTTTTAAATTTATTTTTAGCTCAGGGTTATGCCATTTAAGATTTTATTTTTAGGGTTTAGAGTTTAAGTTATAGTGTTCAAGCTAAAAAAAATTAAAATGGAAAAAAATCTAGGTGCATACGAGGTGAGCGGCATAAGATGAGCATCATATCAAGATCATAACTATAATCCAACCCCTAAACCCTAAAGGCAAAGTTTCATTGGCACAACCGAATCTAGGATTCGTCGCAGAATTCACTTAAATAAAAAAAAATATAAAACATTCGAAAAATCATGAAATTACCTAGAGAACTCGGAATCACATGAAATCAGTTTCTATGGGCTCGTTTAGTTATCAAGATTACGTTCATCACCTCAAATAGTTTTTTTATCTACTAATTTTTAATCATTTTAGTTAATTAAATATTTGTAGCCCGCATTCGAGATAATTACAATCTTAGGTAATTTAATTTAATCTAATTAATTAAATATTGTTAACCCACAGTGGACCTAACAAAGCTAATTTAATCTTAGGTAATTTTATATTGACAGATTTTTAACACGCATTCGACCTAACATACTAAATCAAATAAATTTTAATATACATATATTCTAATTAAAACCTTAGTTAAGTTATTATAATCTAGTTAATTAAATATTGATAAAAAATTAGTAGATAAAGAAACTATTTGAGATGATGAACGTAATCTTGATAACTACACGAGCGCATAAAAATTGATTTTATGTGATTTCGAGTTCTCTAAGTTATTCCACAATTTTCTGAATATTTTATCTTTTTTAATTTAAGTTAATTCTGTGACGAATAAATTATCCGTCGCTGAATCTACAACGAATCCTGGATTCGTCGCAGATTCAGCGACGGATAATTTATTCGTCGCCAAACTCCAACAAATTCTGCGACGAATATTTATTTGTCGCTAATTACCGACAAATTTATTTCGTTACAAATTTCGTTGTTATTTTGCGACAATTTAAATTTTTTTCGCAAATTTTGTTGTAATTTTGGGACGAAATTTTTTTGTCGCAATATTTTGTCGCTAAATCCTTATTTTTTGTAATGCTTGAGGAGTGGATTTTTCGAACTAAAGTAAAAAAAAAATAATTAATCAGATCGGATAACATCAAACTTAGGATGATCGATCCGATTTTATGAAAATTTCTTATCGATTATCAAAATAAATCAAAAAACGTTATTGAAGACTCATCCAAATGATCAATATTAAAATAGATTGAAAAACAAGGAGTTAAATGTTCTCGGAGGCGCCATCCTTCCTTGATTTTAATATGTAGACCTGACAAGTCTGACATTATATTCCGGCTTATGATCCTCTAATTTTATACTTGCTATTAATTGACGATCCCATCATTTCGCAAAGGGGTTTTTCTTTATTGTTTGTGGTATGTGTCTAAGTGTGGCACTTGAGGAGTGGTCATCTCTTTAATAGGTGTTAGGGTCAGCCAGAGAAGGGGAATCTCAGACAAGAGTTATTGGTTAGAAGCCATGAACGACTAAAATTGTTTCTCTTTGGTTGGCGATCAAGTGCCAGTTTGAGGTTGAGAAAACTAAAGTTTGCTCCCCTTATGAAAGGGGTGTCTATTCTAGGAAAGAGTGAGTTTGGATTCTTGTCATATTCCCAACTAACATCGGAATCCTCACCCTCATCTAATAGACCTATATGATCATGAAAACTCTAAGAGGATCTCCCATATAAAATTTTTGAAAAAATTTATGAAATTAAAATTTTGAAAAAAAAACTCAAACCATTATATACATCAGATTTAAGGTTTTTAGTTCAAGAGTGAAAACTCAAATTTATTTTTTTTCTCTTGGAGGGGGAGATCATAATTAATGTATTTAATTTTTTCAATGCAACTTAAAATAAATTATTTGAACGTTAATTATTTTATGAATAATTAGTAATGATCAAAATTGTATCCTTTTTTTAATATAAATTTAAATTTTTAATAAAATTATTAATAAATTATTATTTTAAAAATAAATACATTCAATAAGTAAAAAAAATATAAAATGTCTATAATTAAATTAAATTTTATAAGTTAATTAAATATTAAATGAAAATTATAAATTAAATTAAATTAAAATCATAAATTAATTAAAAAATAAAAAATAAATATATTAAATATCATAATAAATATTAAATGAAAATTATATAGAGTTATTAAATAAAATAATAATAAATAAAAATATGTGATTTATAATGTAGGGCCCAAAAAATTATAAAAAGTTTTTTTTGATTTGGAGATAATAATAGATTTTTATATTTTTGATGTGGCATATTAGGAACTACAAAAAAAAAATTATTTAGAACTCTAACCATTGGAGATGTCTTAGTAAATTTTTGTATTTTTTATGTAACATTAAAGTGACACATTAGATACTACAAAAAAAAAACTCATAAAATTTTAACTATGTCCTAAGAGCTTTTAACCTGATTGGAGTAAGTTGGGAATATGGTAAGAAGGGTTAAATGTTCTTGGAGGTGTCATCCTTCATTGATTTTGTTATGCATGACCTGACAAATCTCACATTGTACTCCACCTTATGACCCCATCAAGGATAGAAAAATAACAAAAGAAGGGGCAATCAAAGAATGGACTCAACTAAGAAGGGCCAAGAGAAGCGACAAGCTCCCTAATCAGGTTGGAGCTCCAGCTGATAACAGCATCAAACCTCAAAGTTGTATTGCTCTAGCAATTCTGTACTAAATCCTGAAACCCTTCCCAAGCTAACCATTTGTTCTCAAAATGAAAAATTGATGCCTTAGCAGGAGCCGTAGGATAATTAGCACATGGTCTGATAATTCAGTCTGTAGAGTAGAACATTTTGTATTTATAGAAGCAGCAGTCATGTCTCAGCTTATAAAAAACCTATCCAATTGTGTATAGCTTGAAGGATTATGTAAGCTACTCCAAGTAAACCTTTTACCAATTTCTTTGAGTTCCATGTCGCTATACCAAGAAGCAAACATTGTAGAGGCAGCAAACTGCCTTGGCAGTTCATTCTTTCACTATTTCTAAGTGTGGCATTGAAATCATCTCCCAGAATCTAAAATCCCTCTTTAATGTAATTGATAAGGTTACCTCCTCAAAAAAATGGTTTCTTGATCTATCAATGGCAGGCCATACACATTGGTGCAGGTGTAGTTCTGACCACTTTCCTTATGCAGGAAAAGACTCAGAAAACTGCCCCAAGTTTTCCCAATTACCTTATAGTACAACGCCCACATTCCTGAGAGACCCTTAGCCTCCAACTCGAATCATCAAACTGAGTTAGCTTTTTTGTAAGCTCTAGTCACTATTGAACCCACTTCAATACCTGTGCCACTATCAACTTTGTCCTAGGAATCCTCACTGTGCATCTTCTCAGGGAGGCTCGCTGGAATTCATTCATCCCCAATAATACTATCTTGAGACACCTTAATCTAGCCAAAGGTGGATCTGCTATCCTCTTAGGTGAACTAGAGACCCAGGATATCAATAATAATTTCAAAATTGAATCCATTGATGACCAAGTCAACAACGCTAGGAATCAATTCCTTCTCACAAATAACTAGAGGTTCAGGAGCATAAAAAGATTCATCGATATCATTGCTCCAGTCTAATAAAGAACCCCAGAAACAGACAAGGAGCTTGAAACAATCGATAAATCAACAAAATAGCGGCAGGTTAAGCAACCAAACTCTTAACTGTTTTGAAATCCGGAGAAGGCGTTGCATCCTCTTCCCATTTCAAAGGCTTGACTCTAACACAAGTCAGATTCAGAAGACTGACATGCTTATTATACTCAACCATGTAATTAGAGAAGGATTTAGCAGAGCATTTCAGCAAAATGGAAAAACCAGATATTCATAGGCCAGATGGAACAAAGAGAGTCAAGGGAGGTTTGCCCAGGCTGACCGGTTGATAAACTTTGAGAGTTGTCTGCCAAGAACACCAAGTTTAGGCATATTTTCATCAAAAGTGAAAATGTAAGTCTTTGTAGATCCCCAATGGAGTCTGTCATTTCCTTCGTCAAGGCCATAACAAAATCGTCTCTGGACTAGGAGGAATGAAACTCTAGGCTGGTGCAATGCATTTATTGAGTATATGACCCCTTTGCAAACATTTTAGCATGTAGGCTGGTTCATACATTGGATAGCATGATGTCCACGCTCAATACAGCAAAGACATTGAGACTGTATGTGACTCCTTCACAAGCATTTGAAGCATGTAGGTTGGTTCTTTCGTTAGTTAGCATGATGTCCTTCCTCAAGACATCAGAGACAACGAGACCACTCAGTTGGTGTTCTTCAGGGCTTGATGAATATGGCGCTAATAGAGTCAAAGGAACGAGAAGAGGGAGGAGATGATCCTAGGGAGCTAACTCTGTCTAGAGTCCAGGCTGACCATAGAAGAGGCTATTGCTGGCCAAGTGATACATTGCTCTCCATAGTTTCCTTGTCTTCTTTTCACAGGGTCATCATTTCTGAATGCTGGGAGCTGATGCCCGATGCAGCTATTCCACTTTAAAGTTATCTTCTATACACACTGCCCATCTTCTTTCCTCCAGCGAACACCAACATTCTCCTTCTCCACACCATGGTCATCGAATGTTATCCAGCAGGACCTCTTTGGACTATTGGAAGTTTGCAAACGATGTTACTCTTAAAAGTTTTAGTTTTACCCATGTGATGTTACACTTGGCCATGTTCATACCCTGTGATGTCAGATGTTTGTCAATCTCATATCTGCGCTTTTTTTGGGTCTAACAACGAGAAAGCTAACTCCAATTCTACTTGGAAATTCAGAGATTCATTATGCATCTCTATTTCAATTTCGCAATTATGTACTTCTCTAGCTATGAACATAGAAGATGGGCAAGTTCTTGCACCTTCTCTTTTCTCAATAAAAAAACTATAAAATAATAACATAAAAAATAAAATATTATCATCTTAAACAAGAGTTAGGAGAAAGCTTTACTTCAAACCAGAAAGAAAAATCATATGCTAAATTAAAGTACGGGGAAGACGTCTCATCACTACAATGCTTACAAATTGACAACAAAGGGATCTGTTGGTTTCAAAGAGAATGACTAAATAATAATGGACAATTACCAATATATCTAGAATTTTACCAACATAAAAAAAAGTTAATCAAATATGCCGCTTGCGTTCGATTTATCCTAGTGATCGATAATTTTTTTTCATAAAATCATACCAATCACCTCTAGAATCGGTTCGAAAAGTTAAATACTTAAATTATAAAAAAAAATCAAATATGATCCTCACGAACATAACCAAGTTAGTACTCTGATGATAGATTATCACAAGAGAATAGGAATTGAATCCCCGAAGAAATAATCTCATAAGAATAAAATCTCTCCCACCTAAAGCGACGTCGTTCGATTACCGTAACTTACCTCCCTTCCAAATACCTTGGGGCGAGAGTAGAAGGGACGCTGGGGTGGGGTGAACACATCACCTTTTACCACAAGAGTTAATCAAATATGATTTTGCAAATGATCGCTCTAAATTGAATAAAGGAACAGAACTATTGTTTTACTATTGCAGAAGACATTTTAGCAAGATGTAGAAAGATGCTACGGAAAATGGAAAATAATGAAAGCTGATGAAACTTCAAGTAGTCTCAGCACTTGAATTATCTGGAAGACTATCATAGTTGGAAGAAAACTCAAGGAGGCACTCAGTAAGACAAGAACAAGCTTACCAGATGGATCCCTTCTGTACAAAATGATAGAATGGAAAGAACATCAAAAACTGTATGATAAAGACTCATAATAACATCTTGTAGGATTACAATGACTAGGGATTACAAGACTGCGAATTGCCATCTACAGATTTGACTGAGAGATGAAGTGTAAAAGGACTTTATATTGCACAAGCTGAGTTTGCATCACAAGTCTTTCCAGACATTATAATCAGTACCAGAGCTGTTTTTGATTATATTATCTTGACAGCCAAGAATAAAAGTGGCCCGTGAAGGATCAATGTTGATTATAGCATGTGCAGTTCGCTGTGGACTCACAGCTAGCACAACCTCATCAGGTCCAAAAGTAACTTCTGCATACCCTTTGTCTTTCATTTTAGGATTTTCCAACTGAATGAGGGAATAGAATTGAAGACGTTAGAACTCCAGCCATGTATACTATATCTAAGATCATGAAATAGGAGTGCATACACAATAAAGATTTACCCTAAACTTTGTCTCTGCACCCCAAAGGATAAAGGTCTCGTTGCACATATTATGCCGGTGATTGCCTCTAATACCTCCAGGTCGAATCTGACCCACATGAACTGACGCACATTTTAGTGCCCTTCCTGTAACAATTAGTCAGATACACCAGGCCATAACTTGTGATTTGACACATCCAAGCAACGAAAAACGTAACTAGAGTACAAAATGAACAAAGTGAAAAAACCTGAAAACTATATTGCTCAGCTACCGGAGCATGCCAGAAACTACAGGATGAACTTGTAACTCTGTAATATCAACAAAGTGAAATCCAATCCCGGACGATAACTGACAATAACTAATGCTTCTTATGTAAAAACTGTGGCAAATAGATGAAGGCAGTGTCGGATTGAATGGAAGATGATCAGATGCTAGAGGGGGTGAATAATTTTGACCTTAAAATATCTTTCTTAAAAACAAGATAAGTGTGCAGATATTAAAGTAAAATAAGAAAGAGTAAAATGCTGACAAAAGTTACTTTCGTGGTTTGATACTCATGATTCTTATTCTACAGCCTATGGACTTTTATTAAGTTTAAGTTATTAATTAAGTTTAAGTTATTAATTAAGTTTTAAGTTATTAATTAAGTTTAAAGTTAGGTTTATTAATTAAGTTTAATTTGGATTGATTAATTAAGTTTTAAGTTAGGTTATTAATTAAGTTTTAAATTGGATTGATTAATTAAGTTTTAAGTTTGATTGATTAATTAAGTTTTAATTTGGGTTAATTAATTAAGTTTGAAGTTAGGTCTATTAATTAAGTTTTAAGTTTAATTACATTTGATTAAGATTAATTAAGTTGTAGGTTGTAAGGTTTTGATAAATTTCACATCCATCACACTCGTTGCTAGATTTTCAATATTCTTACTATGGATTTTGTGAGATGATTGTCAATTTTAATTTTAATTAATTTGACTTAATTTGAGTTTTAAAGATTGATTGACCTTGAGTTATATTCAGGTTTAACCGTCGATCAATTAAGTACACATTTAAGATTTGTTGTGCCTTGTGTCTGAGCAACGACCACTTCGTTAGAGAAAACTGATTCGAGAAATTGAACACTTAGCTAATTTATTGAAAACCTGGTCTAACTAGTCTACGATATGGCGAGGTAGCTCACTTACCTAAGCAGAAGTAAGGTACTCCTTACTCTACTAAACTACTTAGAGCAAGCTTCCCTAACGTACTATTATCTCGCCCCACCCTGGTACTATGTTGGGCAAGTGTCAACTAAGCCTATATCTTTTTCTAATCATTCTAAGTTAAGCATAAAAGAAAACTAAGCATGCAAAAAGCAATAAATCAAGCAATCATGCATTTCAATTAACAAGAAAAGATTATTTTCATATTGGCTCCCCCGAATCATAACTTCGATAATGTTTATCTAGGTAGTGAATCTAATTCTTAGAGATCCAATATTAATTTAATCCAGTTTGATTAACCAAGCTTGATTTAGAGAATGCTTGAACTCGATTTCTAGCATTTTGATTCACTAAAGATAGGTATGATTTGAATCGACTTTTAGCCTTATATCTGAGTCTGGATAGATTATATACGGCCCTTTGAGTTCCAAGTATCATATTAAGGTACTTGGACACCAAAGTGAACCATTCCAATGATTCTTTTGACTTGAACTTTCAAAGTGAAATTTTCTTCCTCAAGTTGTTGGATTTGAATTGAAGCTTCACTTTGAACTTGTTCAGTTAAAGAGCTTGGGTTAGTCTTCTCCTTAAGGGTTTTTACCTCCTTTTGGAGTTACTTGACCCGACATTGGATTTGGCTAGTTCTTGAGTCAGATCATAAATTAAAGCATATAATTTCTTAACTAAGGAAGAGTTTACCTCAGGTTTTGGATCGTCTGACACAGATACGAATCTGTGGCTTGTCTTGGACTTGGTCTCAGATTTGGATCCAGATTCGGGTTTGGATTCGGTCTCGGCCACTTATTCTCGCGTTATTAGTGCCAGGAAGCCCGCTTGTGTTTGTTCTTCCTCATCCGACTCTTCTGACGATGACTCATCCCAAGTAGGTTTTAGTGCTTTCTTCCTTCATTGCTTCTTGGTTTCCTTTGTGTTTAGGCATTCTGTCTTGAAATGCCCCTTTTGATTGCACCCGTAACAGATCACCTCAAATATTGACTATGGTTCGACTTGGTCGAGCTTGCTTATTCTTTTGACTGGATCACTTTATTGATCTCGTGCTTAGTGAATCCCTCCTTTTTCTTTAATATTTTCTAAACTAGATTGACTAATTCGGAGATAATTGTAGGGATCTATATGCGAAAATACATTCATGCATGGCAGAAAATACTTTGATCCCTCCAGAGAACCAAGCGTATACGATATACTCGTTTGTTTAGAAATGTTACCTTTGTTGCGTGAACAACGTTCTCCAGGCAGCAACTCTACTTTGACGGATCTCAGCACGATCAGAATGGTCACGCCTCTTCGGTATCCACACGAACACGTTCTTCGTTCGTCGTACGAATGAAGCCTTCGGAGAAGAACAACCTTGGTTGTGCTAGCAACCCTCTCAAGGTAGTTTCGGCCAAGTGGAGAAGAAGACGACAAGAGCAAGAGTAATACACCAAATCTCAATTGAAAATCTCATTTTTAAACCTTTTATATTCATCCAATGAATGTCAAAGGTCTTTGCCTCTTGGTCTTCTTTTCATCAATACTCCATTAATCTCTACTAATGGGCATTAATCCTCCTTAGTTGATTGAGTTTAATCCAATGAGTCTAACCCAATGATACAATCTAATCCAAACTCAACTGAATTAACCCACTCAACTTAAGGTTCATTGTATTTTAGTTAAACTAAAATAAACTCATCTCTAAATCAACATTTTTCTATGTGTGTGACCCAATAGGTTCTTGTAACGTTGGCAATGTCTCTAAAACTATTTTAGATACATAAGCAATGAGT
>JBBUKS010000035.1:10788657-10814456 GCA_038050645.1 Hedychium gardnerianum
TCTGAAGATCAAGGCGATCCATTTCCAAGATGCTTATCAGCTGGCGAGACACGACCGTGTCTTGGACACTTTCGTGCTTGAAGTTCTCCTAATAATGTGACATGGCCGTGCCTTGGCTTTCTTCAGAAATGTCACATGACCGTGTCTAGGACACACGGCCATGCCTTGAGTTCCTCTTGTGGCTAAAACACACCCATGCCTGGAGGGCACAGGTAGTGCCTTTGCCATGCCTGGAAGGCATGACCATGCGTCTTGGCATGGTTGCTCGCTCTTCTTCCTGCTCTGCTTTCTGCTCTACTTTCTACGTTATTCTCCATTTAAGTTTTGTTTTGCTCCAAAATGCATCATGTCAATGAAAATAAAGAAAAAGCAGATCTGTAAATGACAAGTATGGCACAGCCATGGGTCTTGGCCTGGTTGTTCTTCTTCCTGCTCTCCTTTCTGCTTTACTCTCCATTTAAGTTCTGTTTTGCTCCAAAATGTCTCCTGTTAATGAAAATAAAGAAAAAATAGATCTCCGAATGACAAGCACGGTAGGACCATGGGTTGGCCTGGCCCGGCTGCTCTGCTTCTTGCTTTGCTTTCTTGTTTTGCTATCCATTTAAGTTCTGTTTTGCTCCAAAATGCATCCTGTCAATGAAAATAAAGAAAAAGAAGATCTTCGAATGATATGGAGTAAAAAAGCATGATAACATAATAAAATGAGGTGCGATGATGTAGATCATGTCAATGAAATATAAGTAGATATGCAATATTAAGTGTCTAAAAATATATATAATCTACACACATCATACCCCTAGACTTAAACCTTTGCTTGTCCTCAAGCAATTTTACCTACAATCTAGATTCATATGGCAATGAGATACATCATAATCTCTAGTGATTCACATTAATCCTATCCCATAATTTTATTGGTGAGCATGACACAAGGATTTGTTTGAGAATGTCCTAAGTAATAGTTTTTCAGGCTCGGTATAATAAGTGACCTAATATTTTCAAGTATTAACTCCCAAGCCTAATAAAGTCATCATCTAACTGTGTTCTTTATGCTCCCGGCGATAGACACTTACCTAACTCGGTCTGAAAGGGGTAACTTGTCAGTTTCCACTCACGATAATTATTTTTTAACCCTTATTTATATTTTTTATGTGCTTATATGTAACAATACATAGCACTAAAATAAGTACAGGGTTTTTGATTTTTCCAAATGAGCTGACGTGATCCGAGTTTTTCCAGTAACCAAAATATAATTGAAAAATCACCTTAGAAACACAAGTACTAGTCCAGTTCTATGAATCATGACTATTTTTAGATGCATCAACTATCAATATCAAGAATAGTGAAAAAGCGATCCTAAGACTAGGCTAATTCTCAAACTCATACAATTACATACATGTTCACTTCATGCTACTATAGATAGAAAAAAAAAGTTCACTAAACATACTAGCACATGCATCATAATACATGAAAATCTAGATAAGAGTATGCTAGTATTTTTGCAAGAAGAATAAGTCATGCTAAAATGTGATGATGATGTAACTGACATGCCACAAAACTAAAGCAAACAAACTGAAACAAATGTAAGATATAAAACTAATCTCACTCAAGTAAATGCAAAAACAAAACAAAATACATCTTTGTACACATGTACAACTCTCCCCCAAACTTTGTGGAGCTGGGGGAAAATCTGGGAATCCTTCAAATCCGTTTAGAATAGGTATCCAACCTTTGTTTTCCAAGTGTTTATGATAATTGTAGATAGAGGCAATTTCTATATGAGTTTGTCTCATTATAGCCTAAAATTTCTCTTATTTCTTCCAATCATTCCTTTGCACTTCCATGAAATCAATGATCTTTTGAAATAACCCTTCCTCTCTCTTGAAATATTTCAGCAAGTATTAAAATTGCTCATCTAACATTAAATGATGTTTCTTTGGTAGATTTTTATGGATGGATATGTCATGATGAAGAGTATTTAAAATAGGTTGAAATACGGAAAATTTAAACTACTTGAAGGCATGTGAATGGAGGGTTCTATAAGCAAAGATTGTTTATAGGCATTCAACATTTACTATTTTTTTTTATTCTTGTAGTGGTCAAGTCATTGTTTGGCATGCTAAAGGGAATCTATCTTTCAATATAAGATTGTATCAATGTTCATCCCTTTTTATCATTCTTATAGCCAAACAAAACTCAATATCTAATTCGGGGGTATTTTCCTTCATTTCAAATCTCTCTAAGTCACAATCTAAGACAACCGCTATACGAGTGAGCAACACTCCCAAAATGATCAGACTAGTGAAAGAAGATTTTCCTAGTCTAACTAAGTATTTTATAAAGAGAAGTTCTATTTCGACACTCATTTCTTCAATCATAGCCTACAAACATAATAACTCACAATTATGCACAGTGCCTTCATTTTTTACTTTGGCAAAAAATTATATGTCTCATTGCTAAGTGGATGTAACGAAAGATTGAGTTTACAATGCATGTAGCCTTAGAGATAGCCAGTATAAAATGGCTTCCATTACCGCCAAGTGCATCCCATATCTCTGAGCTTTTAAATTTCTTTGAAGTTAATTGTCTTTTCTCATATGACAAGTCAAAACATGCTTTGAAGTCATCAAGTGTCCAAATATAGTATCGTTAAACAACAGAAATGAAATTATTTCTAACTCCTAGTTATCGTATCGAAAATTGATAGAACTTAAAATTTCTAAAGTAATTCTAGGATATGTTGGATAATTCATCTTTATAATATCATTCCATCCAACCCTACCAAATAACCATTCAACATCATTTGTAAACCCTAAAACATCCAAAGCATCATAATCCACATATTTCATGCAAGAAATAGTGCGATTTATCAAAGAGTTGAAATGAAATTTTTGTTCATCATTTTCAAAAATAATCCCAAAGTTGATATTCATACCCTTAAAGAGTGCCCTTTCTTCATTCTCAGAAAGAAGCTTTTCTTTCCCTTTGTTGTTGGATGTACCTTCATTTTGTGAGCCCGATATTCTTCTAAAATATTTCAACATTTTGAGAGAGAGTCTTGACAGAAGTTGAAAGATGGTTGAGGTTCTGTTTGTTGACAGAAGAAGGAAGATGTTCTCTTTGTAGAAGAGGGTGAGTGTGAGAGCTTGTTGGGTGGTGAGAAGAAATTAGAAAAAGAAAATGGAAAGAGGGCTTATGTGATGGAGAAGATGGAAGAGGAAGAGAGAAAAAGAAGAGGAAGGGACAAGAGGCACGATCGTGTGAGGGGTTTCATGGTCGTGTCTTAGAGTTTTAAAAACCCTATTGCCACCACATGGTCATGTTTAAAAAACATGGCCTATAGTTGAGTTTCTACTACCCCTTTCACACGACCGTGTGGAATAAAACATGTCTGTTTTTTTTTTTTTTTTAAGAGGAGAGAATTGGCATGGGCGTGTTTGATAAACATGCTCGTGTCTTGAGTTCTGCTGAGAAGGGGCACAAGCGTGTTTTGGGGACACGACTTGAGGTTGAGAAGTCTCTGCCTTGGAAGCACGATCGTGCTTTTTCGGCACGGCCTGATCCTGAATTCCTGTAGTAGGGAAGCATAGTCATGTTTTATGGCATGATTTAAACTTGAGAAGCTTCTGTATATGTGACATGGTCATGCCTCAGGGGCATGGTCTATCTTTGACCCCTGCTGATGGGAAGCATGACTATGTGTTGACAGACCACGACCGTGTGTGAAAAAACACCCCCCGAGTCTTACTTCTTAAGGCCCTTCTTTTGGCTTTTTTAGCTTGTTCTCCCTCCGTTGGCCATCCACGCTCGTGGAAATTTCATGGCTAGCTTGAGTGAGCCTTTAAACCTAGAAAAAAAAGAAAAATATTAACAAGATTATTAACAAAGATAAAAAAACAAAAATAAAATCTAAAGTAACTCTTGGGTTGCCTCCCAAGAAGCATTTCTTTAAGGTCATTAGCTCGATCCTTGAATTGGCTCAACTTTGATCCTTGGCCTTGAAGGGGTTATATTCTCCACCTCTATGGACCTCCAGGCTTGGACCTCTTCTTTCCATTCTTGCTTTCGATGGGATGATATACTTTTCAGGGTTGGGTCCAATGCCTTTTCCTTTGCCATCAGAAGATGGTTCCTCTGGTGGATTCTCAATCACCTTCAAAGATTTCTTCTTGGACTCTACTTGTTTAAGTTCATCGTACCTATTGCAATCATCAGATATAAGTAGTAGAGTATAAGAGGAGATAGATAAATCAAAACAAACTTTGTCCTCTCCCACTACCATTGTGAGCTTGTGATCTTTCACATCAAATATAGCTCCGGCAGTGGCCAATAATGTCCTTCCTAGGATGATTGGGATTTTCAAATCCTCATTCATCTCTAGGACCACAAAGTCGGTAGGGACCAAGAAGTTCCCTACCTTAACTGGCACATCCTCAAGAATACCAAGTGGGTATATATTGGAGTGTTCTGCCAGTTGTAGTATTATAGTAGTGAGTTTCAAGTTTTTCAACCTTAAATTATTACACAATGAAAGAGGCATGAGGCTAACACTAGCCCCCCCCCCTAAAATCATAAAAATCTTTTTGAATAATAGTAGTCCCGATGGTGTAGGGAATTGAGAAACTTCCTAGATCCTTCAACTTTGGAGGCATATAGTTAGATAGTAAAGTGTTGTACTCCGCAGTTAAGGCTATTGTTTCACTACCATCTTTCTTACATCTTGTTGAAAGGATATTCCTCATAAACTTGGCAAATTTGGGCATTTGTTGTAGGGTGTCAATAAGTGGAATCTCGACGTATATTTCCATGATCTTTTTCAGAAAATGGTTAAATTCCTCATCCCTTTTTGCATTTGTAATCCGTTGAGGGAAGGGTATCGATGGCAAAATTCTACCCTGTGGGTTAGCCTCAATTGAGTCGTCGTTCTCAACTTCTTCTTGGATGTGCTCGTGATGTGTAGAAGAAGGAGCTGACTATATGATTGGTGTACTCTCGATCCCTTCAGATGTAGCAGTCACTTGAGATTGCCCCAAGGTTTGTCCTCTTCTTATCTTGATGGCATTACAATGCTCAACTGGATTATTTTCTGATTTTCCCGGGAGTGACCCTTGTTATCTTAAAGAAGTGGTAGCTATTTGTGCCACTTGATTGTCAAGAATCTTATGTGATTTTCAAAATTATCCATTCTCCAGCAAAGCTTCTTGATATCATTCTTCATTTCCAACTGGTTGGCACACATTTCCTCAATTAGCTTCTCTAAGCATGAGGATTGTGAAGTCTGCTGCAAATTTGATGGCTGCCCCATTTGCTTTTTATTGTTGTTGCGATAGAAGAAATTTGGGTGATTTCTCCATCCAGAGTTATATTTTTTGAATATGGGTAGATGGGTCTTGAGTTGAAATTTCCTATTGCATCTACTTGTTCAATCTGAGCTAATTATGCAGTTATAGCTCTGAGTGGACAAGTTTCCATTACATGCTCCATTTCACCACATATCTCACAGCTTACACTGATTATATTGGCCTGATTGGTGCTCATAGTTTCAAATTCCTTTGTAAGGGCATCCATCTTAGCAGAGATTAAATCCAAAGTGTTAACCCTATGTATTCCAGGAATTTTAATTGGGTTACTTCTTTTTGATACCCACTGATGATGATTTATAGCCACACTCTTTATTATTTCCACAACTTCATCTAAGCTCTTATTCATCAAAGCTCTGCCTAATGCAGAATCCAAAGAGACCTTAGTATAATAGTTAATTTCATTGTAGAAAGTGTGGATAACTAACCATTTCTCTAATCCATAATGTGGGCATTGCCTTAAAAGTCCTTTCAATCGATTCCATGCTTCATAGAGAGATCTCCCATCATTCTGTCTGAAGTTTGATATTTGAGGAAAGAACCTCTCCAAAAATACTTATTCACATTATTCTCAGGATGTAATGCTATTTGGAGGTAGGGAATTTAATCATGTTTTGGCTCTATCTCTTAGTGAGAATCCAAACAATAATAGTCTTATGGCCTCTGATGCTACTCCATTCATTTTCATGGTATCACATATCTCGTAGAACATTTCCAAATGTTGATTAGGATCTTCATTCGGTCCACCCCTATATTAATTTTATTGTACCATGGAAATCACCGCAGACTTGATTTCAAAATTGTTTGCCTTAATAGTAAGTCTGGTGATACTAGATCTGAGGCCCCTTTCATAAGGTGTTGTATAGTCTTTGAGTAGTTTGTTTGTCATATCTAGTTGTTCTTGCTCTTCTTTTGAATTATTCTGCAGATTTCTTTTTCTTCTTCTAAAAGTTCTATCTATCTCTGGATCAAACGACAATAGATTATCTGCAACTATGCGCATACAAGAACAAACTCTGAATCAAGTTTTCGGGTAAGGAGGAAGAAAGAATATAGAGTTTGAAAGCAAGAATGGAAAATTTTGAATTATGTATGTATGTAAAAAAAAAATTCTAATATTTTTTTGGATTATGTATAGTGTAAGCAAAAACTATCCACGAGTAAGTAAAAATGAAATTGAAATATTTTTGGATTATGTAATATGTAAAATGATATTGCAATATTTTTGGATTATCTATATATGAACAAAAAATACTATTCATAAGTAAATAAAATGCAAATCTTATTAACAAAAAGAAAAAAAATGGTCTAGGCTAACTAAATCACTAGTCACTAATGTTAATCTCAAATAATCCTCGGCAATGGGGCCAAAAACTTGTTACGTAACCGCAAGTGTACGGTAATGTTGTTAGTAATATAAAAGATTTTCATATCCATAGGGATTGCAGATTAATGTACTAGTAAGTTTGTGAAGCTAGTAGCTAGACTAATCAAGTTTGGAAGCTTGTGAACTAGAAAGAGAGTGTGTGTGAGAAAGAGCTTGAGAGAGAGAGAGTTGGTTGTGAGGTCTAGGTCCAAAAGAGAGGGAAGTGAGTTGTGAAGATTGGTTTAGGGATTGATTCTAGTCTTTTAGTTTTACTATGATGTTAGATAATGTCCCTATAACATGTTTATCTCCTAATTCTCAACTCTACTCCTATGAACTAGGCTAAGTTTCTATGTCAAGATCTTTTAACTCTAGAAAGTGGAATAAGTGTCGATGCCCTCTGTCAATAAGGGCATAAATGTTCTATTGAATGAGAATCATTTATCACTAAGGATCTTTCGATTATCCAGTCTAGTAGCAACCTTAACATAGAAGCAAACACCCTAGATCTACATGCATCATTCACATACATATTTCGTTAAACATGTACAAGACACAACACATATAGCATAAGAGGTAACATCTCATAGAAATAAGAAAATGGACATATCTATAGTTCATACATCATCAATCATGTCATAGATACTCCCTAACCCTAGAATGCAAGAGATCTACTCCACAAACAATGAGAGAAAGCACAAAGACAAGTAAAGAAACATCCTAGACCGATATAGAGATAAGAGGGAAGGAATGCTTAGTCGATTGTTGTCTTGGTCTTCAGGAGTGCTCTCCTTGCTCGAAGATCACCTTTGATCGCTGGTGAAATCTCTAGAAATCGAGTGGTGATGGACCTTGTATTCTCCCTAGAAGGGAAGAACACCCCCCCCCCCTCCACCCTTGAGAAAGGGGTGAAAATCCTCTTTTATAGTCATGGGGCACGACCCATATTTTTCTGGCACACAGCCTGCTCTTGAGGCATTCTAGATTGGAGGCATGGTCGTGCTTGTGAGGCATGACCTAATGTTGAGGAAGCACTGCTGGCTAGACACGGCCGTGTATGGGACACACGACCGTGCTTGAAGTTCTCCCAATAATGGCACATGGCAATGTCTGAGACACACGACCATGCCTACTCCGACATTTCCTGGGCTTCTTCAAAAATGTCACACGACTGTGTTTGGGACACACGGTCGTGCCTTGAGTTCCTCCTGTGACTGAGTCACGCCCATGCCTTGGGGGCTTGACCAGTGTCATGGGGGCACAACCAGTGCCTTGGCCGTGCCTTGGGGGCACGACTAGTGCCTTGGCCGTGCCTGAGAGGCATGACCATGGGTCTTGGCCTGACTGCTTTACTTCCTGCTCTACTTTCTGCTCTGCTTTCTGCTCTGCTTTCTGCTTTGCTCTCAATTTAAGTTCCATTTTGCTCTGAAGCACATCTTGTCAATGAAAATAGAGAAAAAGCAGATCTTCGAATGATATGTAGTAAAAAGTATGATAAAATAATAAAATGAGCTACTATAATGTAGATCATGTCAATGAAATATAAGTATATATGCAATATAAAGTGTCTAAAAATAAATATTATCTATGCACATCATGGCCCCAAGTTGCCAAACTTCTTTGGTATGCTCTAAATCCCCTCATAACTCACAACCTAAACAGATTGCATTCAGTAGATTGGTCTTCATACTCTCAAACTTCTTGGTGAGGGCGTTCATCTTGGCTGAAATCAATCCAAAGTATTTACTTCATGTAGTCTGGGGATCTTTATCGGGTTACCTCTTTTAGATGCCCATTGATGATGGTTGAGTGCTACACTCTCTATAATCTCTTCAACTTCATCAAGGTTCTTGTTCATTTAGGCTCCGCCAGCTGCAGAATCCAAGGATACCTTTATCTGATAGCTAATACCATTGTAGAATGTGTGTATCACTAACCATTTTTCCAATCCATGATGGGCATACTATCGAAGAAGCCCTTTAAATCTGTCCCATGCTTCATAGAGGGACTTTCCTTCTGTTTGTCTAAAGATGACAATTAAATTCCTCATATGTGTAGTTTTACTTGGAGTGAAAAACATCTTCAAGAATACTTGCTCACATTATTCCCAGAAGGTGATGCTGTTAGATGGCAAAGAATATAGCAAAACTTTGGCTTGGTCTCTTAATGAAAATCCATCTTATGGCTTCAGCTGCTACCCTATTCATTTTCTTAGTGCCACAGATTTCATAAAATGTTTCCAAGTGTTGGTTGGGGTCCTCGTTGGGTCCATGGCCATATTGGTTATGCTGCACCATAGATATGACTGTTGGCTTGATTTCAAAGTTATTTGCCTCAAAGGAAGGTCTGGTGATGCTAGACCTGAGGCCTCTCACATATGGTGTTGTGTAGTCTTTTAGCGGTTTGTTTGTCAATTCTGATTGACTTTGCTCTTTTTCTAGTTGACTTTGCAAATATTTTTCCTTCTTCTAAAAGTTTTGTCTATTTCAGGATCAATAGGTAATAGATTTCCTGCAGTTCTGCGCATATAAGAGCAAGTCCCAAATCAAGATTTTGTGCAAAAAGAAAGAAAGAATATGGAATATGAGAGCAAGAAAGGAAAATGCAGTATTTTTGGATTATGTATATGAAAGTAAACAAAATTGCAGTATTTTTGGTATATATATATATATATGAAACTAAAATTGTAATATTTTTTGATTATGTATAGTATAAGCAAAAACTATTCACAAGTAAGTAAAATGCAGATTTTATTAACAAAAGTGGAAAGAAATATATAGGTTGACTAAATAACTTATCACTAATGTTAATCTCTATAGTCTCTGGTAACGACGCTAAAAACTTGTTATGCTCTCGCAAGTGCACGGTTACGTCATCAGTAATATAAAATATTATCGATCCCATATGGCTTGAGCACTAATGCAATAGTGAGTCTATGAAACAAGTAGCTAGACTGATTGAATTATTGGTAAAAGCTTGTGACTTAAGAAAGAGAGAGGGAGAGAGAGTGTGAGAGGTCAAGGTCCAAGAAGAAGTGAATGCAGGAGAGTTGGGAAAATTGGTTTGGAAAATAATTAAAGGATTTCAATTTCACTATGATGCTAGATAATATCCCTATAATATATTCATCTCCTTATTCTCCATACTTACACCTATGTAGCAAAGGATTAGTCCATATTTCAAGGTTTTTTGACCCTAGAAAGTGGGTAAGTATCGATGCTCTTTGTCACTAAAGGCATAGTAAGTTTGGTTGAATGAGTATCCTTTGTCACTAAGGATCTCCCGATTATCCAGTCTAGTAGCAATCTTAAAATAGGAACAAATCCTTCACATCTACATGCATTAGTCACATACATATTTCGTCAAACATGTAATAGGCACAATACACATAGACCAAGTAGTAAACATCTCATAGAAATAAAGAAATTGGCATATCGATAGTTCATACATCATCAATCACATCATAGTTACTCCCTAATTCTAGAATGTAAAGTATCTACTCCATAAACAAGGGGAGAAAGTATGAAGACAAGAAAGTAAATAATCTACACCCTAATCTAAAGAAAGGGGGAAGAAATGCATAGTCGAATGAAATCTTTGTCTTTAGGAGCGCTCTTCTGCTTGGAAGATGGACAAAGCAGAGAAAATGGTCTCAGATCGTCAGTGGAGAGCCCTAGAAAATGGTAGCTTGACCTTGTGGCTTCTCTTGAAGGAAGAAAACCCTCCCTTTCACAAAGGGAAAAAAACTCCTTTTATAGGTAGGGGGCACGACCCTTGCCTTCTAGAAATATGGTCGTGCTTGGAAGGCATGACCAAAAGCTGAGGTTCAGCTGGCTGGAGGCATGGACGTGCTTAGATGGCACGACCCCTGTGTGAGAAGGCCCTGGAGGCAAGGCATGGATGTGCCTTTTGGGCACGGTCCCTGGCTGAAGTCTCATAGAATCATACACGGCCGTGCCTCTAGGCACGACCATGGCCTTGGTTCCTGCTGGGCTTGAGGCACGACCGTGCCTGGATGGCACGGCAAGAAGCTTGTCCCTGGCTGCTCTATTTCTTACTCGGCTCTTCATTTAAGATCCATTTTGCTCCAAAATACGTCTTGTCAATAAAAATAAAGAAGGAGCAGATCTCCGAAAGAAGTGGAGTAAAAAACATGACAATATGATAAAATGGGGTGCAATAATGTAGATCATAGTCAATAAAATGTAAGTAGATGTGCATCATAAAGTATCTAAAACATATATAATCTATGCACATTAGTCAGAAAGGAAAAATCAAACCTTATTGGACATGGTTAGGTCGATGATAAATCATGCAAATCTTCATAAATCCATTTGGGGTTATGCACTCGAGACAACTATTTACTTGCTAAACAGAGTCCCGACTAAGACAATCTCTACTACTCCATATAAGATATGGACTGATAAGAAACCTCTTTTGTCTTATTTGAAGACATGGTGTTGTCCTTCTTATGTGAAGAGGACTGTATTAAAAAAGCTAGATGCTAAATCTAATAAATGTCTATTTATTGGTTACCCTAAGGAAATAAGAGGTTATCAATTTTATTATCCCTTGGAACAAAAAGTGTTTAGCTCAAGACATGATGTATACCTAGAGAAAGAGTTTCTCTTGTAAAGAAATAGTGGGAGTAAGGTTGAACTTGGGATAGTTCAAGACTCCAATGGACATCGAAAAGATGCCTAATCAAGAACCACAGCTAATTACTCATAATGATGAGGTAATGGCTGAACTTATTAATACACCTCATCTTTGTAGATTTAGTAGGACACGTCAAATTCCCAAGAGATATTGATTTCTCATAAGTGAATCGAACGACGTGTTGCTCATTGAGGACGAGGAGCCTACTAGCTATGAAGAAATTCTGAAAAGTTTAGAAAGAGATAATGGTTTAGCGCCATGAAGTCATAAATGGATTCTATGTATGAAAACTAAGTTTGGAACTTGGTGAACCTACTCGAAGGTATAACACCTATTTATGGGATTGAAGAAGTTGAGAGAGGGGGGGGGGTGAATCTAGATCGTTTAAAATTTTTTATTTACTTTAAAATAAAAACCAAAGTAGCAGTGGAATAATGAAAAGATAAACAAAAATACTCAAGTCATTTTTTACTTGGTTTGAAGTCTAGCGACTACTACTCGAAGGCCTCGTGATCCTTAATCACTTCCAATGGGCAATCACTATAGCTCTTTTATCCGAACTCTTTCATAGAAAAGGAAACTCATACAAAGAATGAGGAGGATAGTAACAATCCTACTATCTCCTTTAAGAGTACTGCAAGTACTATAAAATATATTGACAAGTTAGGAGTAGAGATGAAGCTTGGTTGTCAGTGAGCCTTCTGGCACCATAGGAACAGAACATGAATGAATAACAGTAGTAGCGTGAAGAAGCAATGAATGGAGAACTGATGCTGAGCCTCAATCCTCGAGGCTTCTTTTATAAGCAGCGTTCAATCGACTAAAAACATGTTCGGTCGACTGAATCTTTCCATCGACTGAACCTACTATCCACCGACTGAACTTCGCTCCTTTCTTTCTTTGCTCTGATCTAAGTCATCCAATCTCGAAAATCATGTTGTTCGGTCGAGTGATCTCGCTGATCAGTCGACTAAACCCCAAAACTTCCTTTCCTGCATGATTCGATCTGATCATCTACTATTACCAATTTCAGATCGTTCGACCGAATAGGATGTTAAACATATTTGTAGAATCGGATCTGATCTGTGACACGCTGGATGGATCAGTTGACTGAACCACATGTTCGATCGATCGAACCCTCGGTTAACCCAGAACTTTGTTTATCTGCAAAACAAAGTTAGCACAACAATATTAGTAGTCATACACAACAGAGTTAGATAGATATTAAATATGCATGAGTATGATGTTGGGGGAGCTCAACATGGGTGCGTGCTAAAACATGTTTCGTAAATATGCGCAGTAAAAAATAAAAATAATATAATAAACTAATTTATTACATCACACATACCACATGCATGCAAGGATACAACATGCTAGATATGATCGCATATTAAAATTTTATGGAAAGTAAATTTACACTAGGTATACCTAATGGATGACGTGAAGAGGAAATGACATCAACCAAGCGACGCTCTTAAAGCTTCGCTTCTATTCTATCCACGCCGAGTAATCTTCAAGATGACTTCCGAAGTCACAAGTTTCATCCTTGCGAAAGGTACTAGCCTTGCGTGCGAAGTCTAGGTTTGGTGTTCGGTAGTGTACGCAACCAAATGACACCAACACGAGAGAGAAACTAGAAAAATAGCCCATTGTCCGCTCAAAAAAACTCATTGTGAATAGGTCTTCCCAAAGCTTTCTGGCATCCAAATTTTGTTGATAAAGAGGTAACAAGTACACCTAGATGTCGGGTATCCGGTATCAATGTGTGCTTGCCAAAAATGGAGCAAAAGGAGGCCGTGAAGGGGCTAAATGCAGGGCGAACAAAATCTGTCCGTCGGGTCTTTGTTTGCTTGGTGGTGCTTCAACGGCTGGAGGGAACACCTATGGAGATATTCTGATTGGCAGGAGGGCTGCTGGCTAGAGGGTGGTGGTGTTTGTAGGGGCTAGGGCTGGCAGACCAAGGAGAACAATTCTCCTTGGTGGCTTGTGGTCGGCGATAAAATATAGGAGAGGGAGAGGAGAGAATTAGGTTTCCAAAACTTAATCACAAAATTAATGAATTGTGTTATATTTTTCTCTCTTCTATATCAATATATAGATCCCCTTAGATAGGTTGGATTAGAAAGCCCAAACCTGACCCAATTTTCTTAACGAAAACTTAACCCATTAAGCTTTTGGTTTGGTTTAAAACCAAAACTCTCTTAATTAAAAACAACCAATTTTTGTTTATAATTAAACCAAAGATGGTCTAACTCATCTTTAAATATTGTGTCCCATCTACACTTCCATTGTGCCACTTTTATTTCCATTTTTGCCCTTTGTCTGGTCCAAACAGACTTAGTTTCTCTTGATATGAGAATCCAATTCTCAAACTCATTTTAAATCTTTTGTATAAACTCATAGTGTGTGTGACCCAATAGGTTTCCAGTTTATCTTGGCCATCCATAATTAATCATGGATCGATCATGAGTGGCACCTAGTAGTACATCATGATCCCCAATTATCCAAAAAATCAACGGTTGATCCCAGAACATCTTCTGAAACCTTTTAACAACTACAGTGAGTCGTGCTTGTTCCTTTCACTCATCTTATACCCATTTGGTTCAGGACATTGTCTATGTCTGTCTCCACTAGGCTGACTACGTCACACCTAACCCAAGTAATACTTACTCATCCTATGAATTCAAATTACACGTATATGTATCCAAGAGTACAATACTCTTAGCATGTGATGCTTTGGCCAAAGACTTTGAGTAACAATCCCGACAAGTGGCCATAGGGTATACATCTCCTCGCAAGGAGCGGTGAATCCTCTGTGTGTATCCAAACACCTTCGAGCACTTTGACTTATACTCAATCATCCTGGGGTCACACCTCCAAGGAGATACTTGCTTAGGATGTCAAAGTATAAGTTTCCATGACCAAGGTGACTTGAATACCTCAAGTTGAAGGGAACTTGCATTCGAGCTACAATAAGATCTTCATTGACATATTTGTATATGTAGAGAATCATATAAAGTCTGACAGTAGGTCACTCCGATGAACTAGTTACCATAACTAGCATCCACATTTACCTCTCGACATCCCAATGTCTTCAGCTAGTGAGGAACAACTACTTGGTTAGACCAAGGAGTATAACACATGCTAGTCTCATAGAATTGATGATGTCTGAACACATCAATTTTTCGAATAAGGAAGATTTCAATATATTCATAATTACACATGTAGAGATGCTCACTAATTGTGATCAAATCATAAATTCTCTCATGTTATGAATCGTATTGCGGACATTTAGTAAGTGAGTTTAAGATCTAATTATATACACAAAATATGTACACTCAAATAGTGAATCTTTATTTATCTAATAAATAGGTATAAACCATAAGGCGATTACCTTAGGATATCTCTAAGATATAACATACTCCCACTTAGCCTAATTCCAATCACCATGGTGTCCGATATCATAGGCCTGAATGTGACTCTCAAACTTGCTTTGTGGTAGAGCCTTTGTTAAAGGATCTGCTAGGTTCCTTTTGGTGGGAATTTTCTCAAGTGGTATTTGATTCCTACTAATGATCTCCCTGATCAGATGATAGAGGCAAATTACATGTTTGGATCAGTGGTGAGACCTTGGTTCCTTAGCCTACGCGATGGCTCTAGTGTTGTCGCAGTAAACTGGTAATGCTTCAACAATGGTCAGAATCACTCTAAGTTTAGTAATGAACTTCTTGATCCAAACTGATTCCTTTGTTGCTTCAAAAGATGTAATGTATTCTGCCTCATAGGTAGAATCTACAATGGTGTCTTGCTTGGAACTCTTCCAACTTATTGTGCCTCCATTCAATGTGAATATGTATCCAGATTGAGACTTGGAGTCATCCTTGTCTGTCTGGAAACTGGTAACAGTATACTCACGTATAACCATATCACCTTCTCCATTACCAAGAGCACATCCTTAGTTCTTCTCAAGTACTTAAGGATTGTCTTGACAACCACCCAATGATCCATGCCTGGATCTGATTGGTATCTGCTAGTGACACTCAGAGCGTACAATATATCGGGTCTTGTACATAACATAACATACATGATAGATCCTATCGCAGACGCATAGGGTGTCTTACTCATACAAATCTTTTTGTCTTTTGTGTGTGGGCACATAGACTTTGAAATATGAATTCCATGTCTCATGGGTATAAGACCTTTCTTGGATTCAGACATGCTAAACTGCTTTAGCATTCTGTCTATATATGTAGACTGTGAGAGACTAAACAACCATTTTGATGTATCTCTATAGATCTTAATCCCAAGGATATAGGTTGCTTCTCCCATGTCTTTCATGGAGAATATTTTGGACAACCAAACCTTAACTAACTGTAGAACATGTACATCGTTACCTATAAGTAATATGTCGTCGACATATAATACTAGGAATACGATTGCACTCCCACTAACCTTCTTGTACACACAAGGTTCGTCAGGATTTTATGAGAAATCAAACTCTTTGATTGCCTCATCAAAACGGATATTCCAACTCTTGGATGCTTTCTTCAATCCAGAAATGGGTCATTGAAGCTTACATACTTTATTTCTATCAACAGATGTAAAACCCTTGGGTTGTATCATATACACATCCTCAAAATAGATTTTCGTTGAGAAAAGTTATTTTCACATTCATCTATCATATCTCATAATCGTAATGAGCTGCTATGGTAGGAGTATCCGAATGAATTTAAGAATAGTTATTGGTGAGAAGGTTTCATTATAGTCAACGTCTTTCCTTTAACGATAGCCTTGTAGGTAATCACATTACCATCTATGTCAGTTTTCTTCTTGAAAACCCACTTGCACCCAATAGGTGTGATGCCTTCAGGCGGGTCTACCAAGTTCCAAACTTGATTTTTATACATGGAATTTATTTCCGACTTTATAGTTGTTATCCACTTGTCCCTTTCTGAATTTTTCAGAACTTCTTCATAATCAGTAGGTTCCTCATTCTCAATGAGTAACACGTCATTCGATTCACTTATGAGAAATACATATCTCTCAAGAATCTTATGTGTCCTACTAAATCTACGAAGAGGTAGTGTGTCCATAGGTTCAGCTGATAGCTCATCATCATGAGTAATCAGTTGTGGTTCTTGACTAGACGTCTCTTCTATGTCTATTGGAGTTTCTTGAACTTCCTCAAGTTCAAATTCACTCTCACTATTTTCCTGCAAGAGAAACTCTTTCTCTAGGAATATAGCATGTCTTGAAACACACGTCTTTTATTCCAAGGGATGATAGAATTGGTAACCCCTTGTTTCCTTAGGGTAACCAATGAATAGACACTTATAGACTTAGCATCTATCTTATCTGATATAGTCCTCTTCACATAAGCAGGACAATCTCATATCTTCAAGTAAGATAGGTGAGGTTTCTTACTAGTCCATATCTCATATGGAATAACAGAGATTGTCTTGGTCGGGACTCTGTTTAGCAAGTAAACAACTGTCTCAAGTGTGTAACCCCAAAAGGATTTGGGAAGACTCGTATAATTCATCATTGACCTAACCATGTCCAATAAGGTTCAATTTTACCTTTCAAATACATCATTGTATCTTAATAAGACAATATAAGACGGAGTCCATTGAGACAATATGAAGCATATAAGACGGAGTCCTTTCAAATACAACTCCAAAATAAAGCATATAAGACGGAGTCCATTGAGACAATATTCCATTGTCCCTGAGATAATGTTGAAACTCTTGACTTAAGTATTCACCACGTCAATCGGATTGAAGTATTTTAATACTTTTTTCGAGTTATTTCTACACTTCATTTCTGAATTCTTTAAACCTTTCAAAGGCCTCAAGTTTGTATCTTAATAAATACACATACCTTAATCGTGAGTGATCATCGATAAAGGTAATGAAGTAGTTATAACCTCCTCGTGCATGAGTTGACATTGATCCACATACATCGGTATGTATAAGGCCGAGCAACTCTCCCACTAGTTCACTTTTTTCTGAAAAATGTAATTTAGTCATCTTGCCTTTTAAGCATGAGACACATGTATCAAATGATTCCAAATTGCCAACCTTTTGCAATTCAGATATATATTTCTTGCTTATATGGTCAAAGCGACAATGTCACGAGTAAGAGGTTAACTGATCATCCATTCGAGCACGCTTGTTGCTCATTTTGATATTGAATACATCATTGGATATATCTAATACGTAGATGTCATTGCATAATATTCTGGTTCCATAAAGAACGTCGTTCAAAGTTATGTAATAACAATTATCACCAAAAGTCAAATGGAAACATTTTCTATTTAAACAAGAAATAGAAACAATGTTCTTTATTAATGAAGGAACAAAATAATAATTATCTAATTCCAAAACTAGTCCACTAGAGAGCTTTAACAAATAAGTTTTGATGGCGACAACTGCAACCTTTGCTTCTTTGCCAATTCACAAACTTGATTCTCTCTTAACCGGTCTTCTATTATTCATTAGCCCCTGTATGTCATTATATATATGTGAGCCACACTCAGTATTCAATATCCAGGTGTCAGAGGAAATAGTATGACATTCAATAACGAAGATACCTAAAGCAGATGAGGCATCGGATGTCATCTTCTTCTTCATGGATTTAAGATAGATATTGTAGTTTCTTCACCAGTATCTCATCTTGCCATAATGGTGACATGGACCCTTTGGAGCTGGTTCTACTGGCATGGCCTTCTTCTTCTTCCCTTTGACTTGATGCTTTGACTTCCTCTTAGAACATTTCTTTGAAGAGTCAACTAACATCATCGTCTTATGTTCTTTCTTAACAGATGACTCCACAATCTTGAACATGTTGATCAGCTCTGGAATTATGAATTCAATATGATTCATCCGATAGTTCATCACAAACTATGAATAACTATCAAGCAAACTGTGCAAAATTAAGTCAATATTTAATTCATGATCTATCACAAAACTAAGTGATCCCAACTGCTCAATGTAGTCGTTCATCTTTAGTACATGTTGCACAACAGATGAACCCTCCTACATCCATGAGCAAAAGAGGAGCTTGGAGACGTCGAACAGTTTGGATCTCACTTTCTCATCGAACAACTCACGGAGATGAAAAACAATAGTATAAGCATCCATATGCTCATGTTATTTTTGCAATTCGAGAGGCATCAAGGCTAGCATGATGTAGCTGGCCAAATCCGAGTCAATCGTGTGCTTCTGATAGACCAACCTTTGGTCATTCATACCATCATCTGTAAGAGGTTTGAGAAGAGGTTCTTCGAGGACATAGACTATCTTTTTCAGATTTAAGAATGATTCTCAAATTCTGATACCAATCCAGGAAGTTCGGCCTCGTCAGTTTGTTCATATCCAAAATCAAGCTCAAATTTAAAGACGTCAGGCGTAAATTAAAAACCTAAAAATACACAATCAAGCAAACATGAGAGAGATGTTTCATTATATAAATGTAAACAATTTACATACATATATGAATCTCACTTATTTATCGATTCAAGAGCCCTTACTTTAAATTTGGGAGATTGTTGGTTTTCTCCAAGTGGGTTGATATCCATTATAGATAAGAATAACCTTGGAGTGAGTCCAACAAGTCATTCTTAGCTCTAGTGGTAGGTATCACATATACCAATTATATATCACACATATACAACTATCACATTATGATATCAACTAATTAATATTCGCATAAACATCGGGTTATTAACTCATTAACACGTATACATCATATGTATATCACCCAATTTCACCTCTATCCACATTGACCTTAGAGTGAGTCCAATAAATCAATGCTTCAAGTTAAAGTCGACCCATTAATCATCAAATCATATCTCAATGGTTTGAACATATCTAATTTTAGGTCAGGCTTGGACTAAGTCCAACAAACCAATTAAGAAATCAAACTCTAGTTCTTACAATATTAACGAAAGATGTAGGCTTTAATTATTTTGTAATGGGTTTCGGTCTTATCGTCTTTTCCATGCTTAAAATAAATTATCTACATGACATGACATGACATGACATAATTAATGCAACTAATCATGACAAATGACAAGACATGACATAATTAATGTCATAGTTGTTATATATTTTATTTGAAAATAAAATATGATTAAGAATCTAATTTTCATAAATCAAGATTTCTTAATTAAATTAGGAAACAATTTTCAAATCTAATTACATATTTTATTTAGAAAAATTTCTCAATTAAGAAAATCTAATTAATTAGAAAATAATTCCTTAATTTGAAAATTTTCTAATGGATTAGGAAATATATTTTCATAATTAGAATTTCTCAATTAATTCATAATTTTTCCAAAATTAGAATTTTCTAAATTATTTCAGAAAATTTTCAAAATTAGATTTTCCTAACAAATTAGAAAAAAATTTAAAATTAAAATTTTCTAACAAATTAGAAAACTTTTCAAAATTAAATTTACAACCAATTATGACTCATAAAATAATGTTACGATTATGTCAAAGCACGATCAGACTCTGATACCACTGTTGGGGAGCCTGATGGATGCGTGCATTGGATAGGTTTCGCAAAATGCACAGCGGAAGTAAAAATAATATACTATTTTTATTATAACACACACATCACACGCATGTAAGATACTGTTAGGACCGAAGGAATTTAGAAATCTCCACAATGGTATGATATTGTCCACTTTAGGCCTAGGCCCTCATGATTTTGCTCTTGGGCTCTACCCAAAAGGCCTCATACCAATGGAGAGATCTTTCCCTTATAAGCCCATGATCTTTCCCATGTATTTTCAATGTGGGACTTTATTTGCAACCTTACAACCCCAACAAAATATATCCAGAATTATCATCTAAGTATCAAACTAACCCTAAAATTATGATTAAAAATATTGAAAATACTAGATGAAGAATAACCCTAAAATTATCATCTAATGATCAAAATAATCCAAAAATTATCATCTACGCATCAAACTAACCCTAAAACCATCATCTAAATATCAAAATATCTCTAAAATTATCATCTAAATATCAAAATAATCCTAAAATTATAATTGAAAATATTGAAAATAGTAGATGAAAAGCTTCTAGCATAGTTAGGGAGAAAAGATTTGGAGGAGCGGTCGGAATAGGAAGGCCTACTGGCATCGAGTCGGAACAAGAAAAAGAGCAATCATCGGAGTAGGAGAAGGAAGATTCGCCGACAAGGAAGACTCGCCAGAGGAGAAGAAGATTCGTCGGAGGAGAAGAAGAGTCAACGGAGGTGGAAAAACACAATCTGTTTGGCGGAGTCGGGAAAAAACATTGTAGGGGTTTTTTTTATACATATATTAGCAGTGAATTAGAATAATTCGTCGCCAATATACATAAATATTAGTAGCTAATTAGGGTAATTCATCGCTAATTGGTATATTAGCGACAAATTATAGTTCATCGCTGCTAATTGGTTTTATTACTGGACACGCCTAATAAACTATTAGCGACGAATTATTAATATTCATCGTTAATAGTTTGATTTTTCTTTAAAAAAAAATAATATTATTATTTGCGATGAACTATTATTTCGTCGCTAATAATCATCGCTATTTTACTAATTCTTGTAGTGTGATTCTTGTCATAAAGAGTTTCATTGAACTTAATGAGATTATTGAACTTTGCTTAATTGATGAAGAATCATATGAAGTCAAATTAATTTTGACTACTTTCTTGAATGATTGAAGAAATCAATTTATTTTGGAATAAGTTTACATGCCAACTTAGTAAGTCGATTATTGTTATCTCAATGTTAAGGATCAAGACTCAAGAAATGTCTGCTTCTTGATTTGAAAAATTTTCATGGGCTACAGTCGGATCGGTCACCCGTAGAATTAATAGGCGCAAGTTCAATTCTTGGTGTCAACTACAAAAATCTAAAGAAATGTCAAACAACAGTGACGCTGCCTTATGCGTAATAGTTTAACCATAAGATCTAGAGAATCAGTCTCTTCACCTTTGGCTCAACGACCTGATTTTATATATTAGCACAACATTAATCTAATTAAGCTCCACCCACTTCCCAATTAAGGAGTCCAACTTTGACCCCAATCGTTATAAAAAAAAATCCACAAAAGGTAATTGCATCCACATTATCATACATTAAATTAAGCTTTCATTTGCAAGCCAAAAAATATAAAGTTTGCCTTATGGCAAGTTTAAGTTAATAAATAACAGCACTAGATCATAGCGTGTCATTGTATATCGTAGTTTCATCGATCAATCGTTGAAAGCAATTTTAATTTGGTGGCTGGATTCGTTAGAGCAGACGATTAATTAATTAATTACTGCGGTGACCTCCGCGTCGTTTCACCACACTCCCTCGCCGCGAAAAGCCCACGCCCTTCCCTCGTTTTGTTAATTAATTAGTTTATTTACCTCTTCCAACACCTTTAAATTCTCTGTTGCTCTCACATTGTTCGTCCCATCCATCCTCATTACTGATTTGGCTGTACATTAATTCTTATTTTATATACTGGAATTGTGTGTGAGTTCGCGATATTTCTTTGTTTTAATTTATGGCTGAAAAGAGCAGTTCCGGCGATTCCCAGGCGGAGGAACCGCCGATGGGAGAGAGACTGATCCGGAACTACCGCGGCGTGCGGTTCCGGAGCGGCAAGTGGGTGTCGGAGATTCGGGAGCCCCGCAAGGCTAAGCGCATCTGGCTGGGCACCTACCCCACTGCAGAGATGGCCGCTGCCGCGTACGACGTCGCTGCACATGCCCTCCGCGGCGCTGACGCCATCCTCAACTTCCCCGACGAGATCTCCCGGCGCCCCGTGCCGGCTTCACCCTCTCCCACTGATATCCGCACTGCTGCAGCCGAGGCAGCTGCTTCCTCAACGCTGCTGCCGAAGCCAGAAGGCAAGACCGAGGAGCCGCCGATTAAGCCGAAGACGGACGCGGAGGCAGGACCGAGTGAGGAGAAAGAGACAGCTACTACGGCGGAGGCAGCACCAATTAGTCTGGAACCTAGTAAATATATCGATGAAGAAGAGATGTTTGAGATGCCCAAGTTGCTGATGAACATGGCGGAGGGGATGCTGATGAGCCCACCGATGCTGAGTCCGCATCATTCCGATGACTCGCCGGAGACTTCCGACGGCGGCAACTTGTGGACTTATACTTAATCCGTACATACACGTACGTATATGGATTCTATAAATATATATATACTAGCAGCTACATTCTACGTACGTACGTACGTGGTGTAATAAAATGCCATGTACGAATTCTGCACTAATCGGCTGACCAATGATCTTTGGGTTAGCTTTTGGGTTTGAACCACATATGTCTGTTTTAAAATTATCTAGCTTTCGGCAAAAAAATATTATCTAGCTCCCATCATTTTCATAATTTGTCTTTGAACACATCTGTCAAATCTAATGCCGGTTAGATTCCAGTGGGGAGCCACATTGCTTTAATATATAAGAGACATAAAATATATATATATATATAACTGAATAAACTGAAAACCTAACCCCAAAGCCACAACAGTGAGTAAATTAATATATATCTAAACCTTTTTTTAATATATATATATATATATATGAGTTTAATTCGTTGCAATTACTCACATACTACTCAGTCTTCTCTCTTTCTCGATATGAATGATTGTGAGGAAGAGGACAAATAGGTGGCAGAGCGTTACTACTGTGAGTGCTGGTGCGGGATTAATTTTCTGGGTAGCTTGCTTCTCAGTCGAGTTGCGACAAAAATGGAACTTGGACATTAACTGCCGGGTGGCCCTACACTGCAAACCAAAAAAAAAGTAAAAGAGTTTGTTCTCCACTGGTTTGGACTTTGGCATGAGCTACAGCTTTCATACGTTCCGCCATGTCCCCCCAGATTTAAGCCTAGCTCAGTCCTCCTTACTGTGCTTGCTGCCCGATCGAGGTGGATCCGAAAGCGTGTGAGAGCGACAAGCATGGGAGGCCCCAGAACAGCTGGCTCTTCATATTCACAAATCAACCTTCTTTTTTTACTGCGCTCTGCACATATCTACAAGATTGTGGCCAATCACCGATGGAATTAACTGAAGGAAGGGCCTCTGTGTGCAGGAATATTGAAGACTGGGCCAGAATGTCGACGCGAGCTGACCATTTTGTTGTGGGCAATGCATATGCATGCATTCATGTGAATTGATTATCCGAATTTTAGCTAACGTAAGTATCACAAAACTTGTGATCGATATATCCTCGATCTAGGGTTTGAGGGATTTACATGTACAGCGGCAAACTGTAAACAAAGGAATAAATCCAATGGGTCGCCATAACGTTCGCGATTGGCTCAGGAGAATGTGCTAGCTAGCTAAGCGTTTTTTTTTTTTTTTTGACAGATTAGAGGCCAGAGTTGAATGCACCAAGAAAATTATAGGCACGTACGACAATAGAGCAGCTTAGATTTGGCTGAGTAAACTGGGCATGACAGATAGCATAAGCATGCTTGATGAACTTGACCATCCATAACACAAAGAAATCAACATGGTGGGATGGGGAGCTTTGTTGGACAAGTTGAGTGATCAGCTAAGTGGATTGGGTGTGATGGGTCAATCAAAGAAGCAGAGCAAGCTAATAGGGCAATGTAGATCGGAAAGTGGGTAAATTCTTCCTTAGTAGATGAGCTATTTGATACAATTGCTAGCTCGACAAAACCTTTAGATATGACTAAGAAGAAGAATTCAGACTTAAAGAAGTTAATTTCCATATTAAAAGATAAAATTAGTGCATTGGAACATATGATGAATCTCATGATATTAACAAAATTAGGATTACGGAATTTGAGGTAGAAAATAGGAAATTAAAAATACTTATAGAAATATACCATTAGCTCAAAAAGCTTGAACATGATAATTTAAGCGTCGTCAACTAAAGGAAAGAAAGTAGTGGGTGAACCAACTTAGTTTAAGCACAAATAGGCTAAAATAATTTTTAAGAAGTTGATCCCCAATAAACTTCTAGTGAACCCGGCTAGCTAGTTTAACCTTTATTGATTGCCCAAATCAGATGTCTCATGGTGAAGTGGTTAGGAGATGTCAACTCTAATTTCATGTAAGTTTTTATGTTAAATGAATTGAAATTACATGAATTGGACAATTAGGCACATACATAATTTTGGTGATTCATGATTAAGATGTCATGATTTAAATGCCTAGACGAATGAAATCATATTATATTGTTGTTAGATATTAGTATGTAGTATGATTGCTTGTACCTAGTTAGAATTAACATGCTCACATAGTAAATATAAGATAATATCTTGATTGTAGGACCGTCGTTATCATTAGAAGACGGATTGTTAAATATGACACTTTAAAATAATATGTATTAACATGGAAATAAAATTTATGAAAATTATTTGGAATTTAAAGAAATTTTTGGGATTTTTCAGAAATTTTTTTGAAATTTAACGGAGATAAAATAGCAAAGTCATGGAGATATAAATAAGGGACTTTAATGATGCCTATTTGATATATCATATAAGTGGGAATTGATCTGTTTAATTAAACCTACGGTTAAGGAATTAAAACCTAAGTATTATTAAGCCGATCGATTTTCTTCTTCACTCGATTTCTGCCGCAAGCCTCCTCATTCGCGATTTCTCCTTTCCCCGTTTTCGCAGCCGTAGCCGACGCAGACGCCGCCGGTCTTCTTCTCCCTCACTCGATCTCCTCGCGATCTCGCCGCCGACTCCCCCTTCTCACTCGACATTTCCTCACCCGAAAGGTTCGATCGGCCGCGGTCATTCTTCCTCGCGATGCTTCACCACCGGGCAGCCGTCGCCTCATCGGAGCACTGCCAACCATCCCTTCCTTGAGCTCACAGCCTCGATTTCCTCTTCACCCGACGCCACCGCCCTCTTCCTAAAACCTGTGGCCATAGCCCCACTGTCACCAGCATCATGCTAGGTCGTCCAATCGCGGGCCATAGCCATGGAGACGACAATCGAAGAGTAGACCCCAATTTCTCTTCACCTGTTGGAGATCGTCGTCGGTTAGTTCAACTAAATTTGATCTGTTTTGGGATTTACTGCCGATCACTTTGCTTTTGATTTTGGTTGCCGGCCATTTCAGACCCCCTGGCAAGCCACCATGGTTTGAGAACCCAGCTACTATTTCCGGCAAAAGCATGGTGTGGATTTGCCCTCAAGGTTGCAGCCCAATTCCAGCCACTGTGGGAGTTTCGACAGAGCGGGGGTTATATGGATTTGATCATCACTGTTATTGGGTAAGATTTAGCTATATTTTGGTGATGTTTTGTTATTGGATTGAGAATCATGTGTATGGTTGGTGTTTATGTTGGTCACTTGAGATGTTGTATGGAGTTATGAATTTAGGAATGATTTAGTTATATTATGTTATTTAGATTCATGTTCTTGGGT
>JBBUKS010000035.1:10827505-10852458 GCA_038050645.1 Hedychium gardnerianum
TATGAATCGTATTGTGGACATTCAGTAAATGAGTTTAAGATCCAATCATATACATTAAGAATGTACACTCAAATAGTACATATCATAAGATGATTATCTTAGAACATCTTTTAAATATAACATACTCTCACTTGGTCTAATGTCAATTGTCATAGTATCCAATATCATAGGTTTGAACGTGACTCTCAAACTTACTTTGTGGTAGAACATTCGTCAAAGAATTCGCTAGGTTCCTTTCGGTGCGAATCTCCTTGATTTGTATTTCTTTCTTACTAATGATCTCTCTGATCAAATGATAACGCTGAAACACATGTTTGGATCATTGGTGAGACCTGGGTTCCTTAGCCTAAGTAATGACTCTAGTGTTGTCGCAGTAAACTAGTAATGCTTCAACAATGGTCAGAACCACTCCAAGTTCAGAGATGAACTTCTTGATTCAAACCACTTTCTTTACTGCTTCAAAGGCCACAATATATTCTGCCTCTATGGTAGCATCAACAACGGTGTCTTGCTTGGAACCTTTACAACTAATTGCTCCTCTATTTAAGGTAAATACGTATCTAGACTTGGACTTGGAATCATCCTTGTCCATCTTGAAACTGCATCAGTATACACCTCTTCCATATATCAAGAACAAATCCTTAGTTGTTCTCAAATACTAAAGGATCGCCTTGACAGCCACCCAACGATCCATGCTTGATATTTGCTCATGACACTCAGAGCGTACGATATTCTGAGCCTCGTACATAACATAACATACATGATTGATCCTATAGCAGATGCATAAAGGATTTGACTCATGTGAATCCTCTCATCTTATGTGCTCAGGCACATAGACTTCGAAAGGTAAGTCCCATGTCTCATGGGAATATAATCTTTCTAGAAATCTTCCATGCTAAACTATTTTAGCACTTTATCGATGTATGTAGACTGTGAAAGACTAAACAACCTTTTTCCGATCTATCTATATAGATCTTAATTCAAAAGATATAGGATGCTTCTCTCATATCTTTTTTGGGGAATGTCTTAGACAAACAAACTTTAACTGACTGTAGAATAGACATATTATTTCCTATAAGTAATATGTTATCAACATATAACACTAGAAACATGACTATACTTCCACTAACCTTTATGTACATGCAGTGTTTGTTTGAATTTTGTGAGAAATCAAACTCTCATCCATGTCAATTTTCTTCTTGAAAACTCACTTGCACCCAATAGGTGTTATACCTTCGGATGGGTCCACTAAATTCCAAATTTGATTTTTATACATGAAATTCATTTTCGATTTCATAGTTCTTAACCATGAGCCTCTTTCTGAATTTTTCAGAACTTCTTCATAACTAGTAGGCTCCTCATCTTCAATGAGTAACATGTCTCTTGATTTACTTATGAGAAATCCATATCTCTCAAGAATTAGACGTGTCCTACTAGATCTACGAAGTGGCGGTGTATCAACAGGTTCAACCATTATTTCATCCTTATGAGCAATAGACTGTATGTCTTAATTAGGCGTCTTTTTTGTGTCTATTGGAGTCACTTGAACTACTCTTAGTTCAACCTTGCTCCCACTATTTTCCTGCAAGAGAAACTCTTTCTCTAGAAATACAACATGCCTTAAAACAAACACCCTTTTATTTTAAGGGATGATAGAATTGGTAACCCCTAGTTTTCTTAGAATAGTCAATAAATAGACACATATCAGACTTAGCATTTAGCTTATCTAATACAATCCTATTCACATAAGAAGGATAACCCCATATCTTCAAATAAGATAAATGAGGATTCCTACTAGTCCATATCTTCAATGGAGTAGTAGAGATTGTCTAAATCGGGACTCTGTTTAACAAGTAAACAGTCTTCTCGAGTGCGTAACCCCAAAAGAATTTGAGAAGACTTGCATGATTCATCATTGATCTAACCATGACCAACAAGGTTTGGTTTCATCTTTCAAACACACTATTATGTTGTGGCGTGTTAGGCGAAGTCCAATGAAACAATATCCCATTGTTCCTGAGATAATCTTGAAACTTTTGACTTAAGTATTCATCACTTAGATCGGATCCAAGTATTTTAATATTTTTGACAAGTTGTTTCTCTACTTCATTTCTGAATTCTTTGAATCTTTCAAAGGCCTCAGATTTATATCTTAATAGATACACATATCCAAATCGTAAGTGATCATTGATAAAGGTAATGAAGGAGCTATAACTTCCTCATGCAAGAGTTGACATCGGTCTACATACATCGGTATGTATAAGGCCGAGCAACTCTTCCACTAGTTCACCTTTTTCAAAAAAGATAACTTAGTCATCTTGCCTTTTAAGAATGAGACACATGTATCAAATTAATCTAATTCAAATGATTCAAAACTGCCAACCTTTTGTAGTTCGAACATGCGTTTCTTGCTTATATGACCAAGGCGACAATGCCACGAATATGAGGTTAAGTGATCATCCATTCGAGCACGCTTATTGCTTGTTTCGATATTGAATACGTCATTGGATATATCTAACGCATAGATGTCATTGCATAATGTTCCAATTTCATAAAGAACGTCATTCAAAGTTATGTAATAAAAATTATTACTAAAAGTGAAATGGAAACCTTTTTTATTTAAACAGGAAATAGAAACAATGTTCTTTATTAATACAAGAACAAAATAACAAATATTCAATTCCAAAACTAGTCTACTAGGAAACTTTAACAAATAAGTTTCGATGGCGATAGTTGCAACCTTTGTTCCATTGTCAACTCGCAATTTTGATTCTCCCTTGATCAGTCTTCTACTATTCATTAGCTCCTGTATATCATTACATATATGTGAGTCACACATAGTATCCAATATTCAAGTGTTAGAGAAAATAGTATGACATTCAATAACAAAAATACCTAAAGCAGATGGGGCATCGGATGTCGTCTTCTTCTTCATGAACTCAAGATAGATCTTGCAATTTCTTTGTCAGTATCTCATTTTGCCACAATGGTGACATGGACCCTTTGGAGCCGGTTCTTGGCCTTCTTCTTCCCTTTGGCTTGATTCTTTGACTTCCTCTTAGAACCTTTCTTCGAAGAGTCAACCAACATCACTACCTTCTATGTCTTTCTTAATAGATGGCTCCGCAGTCATGAGCATGTTGATCAATTCTAGAATTATGAATTCAATACAGTTGATCCAATAGTTCATCACAAACTGTGAATAACTATCAGACATTAGGCTTCCTCTGAGCATCAAAACCAACTTACATTGAGTACTATAACTAGCTTCTCCTGAACATCAGAACTAATTTCCATCAAGCATTAGGCTGTGAAGCTTTTGCTTAGAAGTATGTGGCACCTTTTGAGTGGATGGAGGAGTAGTGGATGTCAAATTTGATCCCCTAGATGTCTTCCTTTAAATACGTGGCGATCAATGAATGAAGAAGTAGGTAACGGTTGTCAGATCTAGTCTCTTGATGGCCTTCCTTTAAATACATGACAATCAATGAATGGAGAAGCAAGTAACGACTGTTAGATCTAGTCTTTTGATGGCCTTCCTCCAAATACGTGGTGATTAATGAGTGGAGAGGCAATTAATGGTTGTCAGAAGCAGTTCCTTCACTGACTCATATGAGGAGAAGTGAATGAGTGAGAAGCATCTGACGTGGAGGCCTTTATGACAACTTTATAAACACTAGAGAGGGTAAGTCATAGGGACAATAGTTTTCTTATTCTTGCAAGCGGAGATAACTCTTTTCCATTAAGTTCTTCTTCTTCTTCTTCTAGTTTTCATACTCTCTGCAAACCCTAGATCTCTCCTATCGGTGACTGACTTGAGTGTCGGAATGACTGCACCGATTGAGCCGGTCATGCTCTAACTTGTGTTATCTCTCAGGTTAACATATCTCGTGAATTGGAAAGGTAATATAGCTTTATGAAGAGGAGGAGCCTGAGCGAGCAGATAAAGATACCATCAAGTATATTGAAAAAATCTAAGGATATGAAAAAAAATCTAAGGATCTAATCAGTTAATCAATCTTTTAATTAATCAACCTATTAATTAATCAATTATCTATCCAATTAGTAATTAACAACTCAATTAACTCTTAATTGATATCTAATCCATTATCATTTTGATTAATAATTAATTAATCTTAAGTGAATTAATTAATCACTAACTAATTATTAAATCATTAATAATTAAATATCAAATTAATCAATTTATAATCCAATTAATTACACCTTAATCAATTACTATATCTATTAATAATCTAATTAATTCATAATCAAATTAATTATCTAATTAAAACTAACTAATCAAATAATTAGTTAATCACTTAGCTATCCAATTAATATTCTTAATCAATCAATCAATTAATCAACTTAATAAATTAATTACTCAACCTATTAATTAATCAATCTATTAATTAGCTCATCACAATTTAATTAATCAATCTGTTGCTTCCTTAATCAACCTATTAATTAATTAACAGATTACTTAGTCAAAATAGTCAAACTTTAATTATCCTAATTAATCAATCTTTAATTAAATCAAACAATTAATCATTCTATAAACTTATTAATTAATAAATCAATTAGCTAACTAATCAATTAATTAACTAAATTAATTAATCTATTAATAATTTAATCTAACAATTAATCAATCTATAAAATTATTAATTAACTAATTAATCAATCAATTAATCACATTAACCAAGTTAATTAACTCATTAACTAACCAACCTATTAATTAATCAATTAACTAATTAACCCAACCAATAATTTAATCAAATGGCTAATTAATTAATTAATCATTTAATTATCAACTAATTAATCACTATTGACAGAAAGCTTAATCAACGAATAATTGTTACCCTAATTTTATCTCCGACAACGGCGGTGTGGTTCTTCTCGGGCATTGGCCCACCAAGGGGCATGGAGGCGATGACGACGACACGCGACAGTGGCGACGCGAGAGCAAGCACGACAACTATCCATGCTCGTGGTGGCTACTCGATGGGAAGAGAGGGCAATGATGGTGGCTACCCGACAAGGAGAGCACGACAACTATATGTTAATAAATATAATCAACTCCTAGCTTAAATAAAATAATCTAAATAGACCTAATCAAAGCTAACGAAATTATCCCATTAACTTAATATTTTTTATAAAAATATTCCAAAAAATTATAAATAATTGTATTTATTATTTTACATATTATCAACCTATTATTATTATTAATTTGATTACTAGATTTATTTTAAATGGAATTTTAATCAAATATCAAATTGATTTGGTCCTCATTAATCAATTTGATCATCCTATAAATTAATAAACAAAATTTTATAGGATCCCTATTAATCAATTTGATTATCTTACCAAATAAATTAATCAATTCGGTTTAGAATTTTAGCCAAACATCAAATTGATTGGGTCCCTATTAATCAATTTGATTATCTTACCAAATAAATTAATTTGTTAGTTTGATTTTAGATGGATAAAGTCAAGTGAAGCCTAAAATAAACTAAGCTGTTGAAATAATTGTTCAAGTTTGACTTGATTTCTTTTTTACGAGCTTAAGCTTGGCTCAAGGTTGGCTTGAGCTTGATTTATTTAGATTATATTGAACTCTCAATTTAAATTTATTTGATTGTTTCAAACTTTTATATTTTAAAGCTTAATTAATTAATTATTGAGCTTGATAATATAAATTTATTTGTTCATTTTGAAATTTTCTTTATTTATTTATCGTGTTGATAACAGTTTTATTGATGAACATGATTTACAAATTTTATTCATGAATATTATTCACTAACTTACAATCTTTGTTCATGAATATTAAATAATTAAACTCATATATTCAAGCTTATTCATTTAGTTTAACGAGTTATTCAAACTTATTCATTTAATTGGCCATGTGTGTATTAAATGAACATAAACAAGTTCTTATCAAATCGAACACTAAGCTTGCTCATGAATGATTTGTTCATTTACAGTCCTATGCAAATATAGAAGTATATAGGTGTAGTGAGTTGAAAATGTCCAAGTCAATCAAAGGTGATTGGATATTTGGCAAATGATAAAATCAGATAAGTGTTGGCAAATAAAGAAGTCTAAGTAGGTCAATAGAAATTGGATACTTAGCGAGTAGAAAAACTCAATAAGTGTTGGCAGATAAAAAAGTCTAATATGAGTTGACAAATGGATAAGTCAATTAGGTCAAGATTAACTGAATACTTAGCATATGAGAAATTTAATAGGAGATGACAAATAAATAAATTCTAAAGACGAAGCCTCTTGTCAAATGAGGAAGATCCAAAGGTAAGCCTCTTTGGCAATGAAGACCCTAAGACAAGACTTGTTGGCATAAGAAGACTAGAGACAAGATCACTTGCAAGTAAAAGATCCTCAAGGCAAGACTCCTAGCAAATGGAAGAAGCCCTAGAGGTAAATAATCTTAGCATGTGAGATGTGAGCGATTATAAGAAAACTTATTGTCTTGATTTTTTTTAACTTTATATAAAATTGACTAAGAAATAGGTGTTTTGGATTGTTTTGATGATTCAATTGATTGAAAGTTAAGTTCAATCGATTGAATAGTTGAGTCAACTTAGTAGCCAACTCAAGACGTTCTCCTCGTAAATAAGAAAGTTCTATTTTGAATCAATCGAAGTGATTTAAGTCAACTAGGTAGTTGATCAAATTACTATTTGAATTCAAAAAAATTAGATTGTTGAAGTGGATCTTTTTCAATTGAGTTGATTAACAAATGTTGAGTTGATTGGAATGAATTTGAATCGACTAAAATGGCGTGTGACCAAATCTCTATCTGTCATGTTCCATTCTACATATACATCTTCTCGTTGACGGTTGGTTGGACAAAATAGGGATTTGGAATTGTGTCCACTACTCTTGACCAAGAATTTGTAAGGAAGATTTTTTTTTTAATCTACATGATATGTTTCAAATATGGCTCAATGAAAGTGATTGTGTTTATACAAACAACTTGAAAACTATCATTAAGGCTTTGTTTAAAGGTGATGGTGGTGGATTTTTGGTACTAATTCTTGTTAGAAGAGATCTATAATCATCTTCCATATTTCTTAAGCTCGAAAAGAAACATCAAGGTGTTTTAGAAGTAGAGGCAAGGATTCATCCTCTCTCTTAGGTAACATTCTTCTCACCTAGGGCTAGGGTTAGGGCTGGATCTTTATGTGTAGAGTGAGTGAGGTTGAAGTTTTATAGAATCTATTTGCTTCTAAAGAGTATCTACAAGATGTTAGGACTGGTGCGAGCTAGAGTGGGAGTGAATAGCTTCAATTGCTTTGTTTTGATTGTGTGCTCGTCATTTGAATGTGCAGTAGAAAATTTAAATCAAACTTGACGCCACATGCACAACACCTTAGTTTTACTTAGTATCCGCCTCTTAAAGCGACTAACCCAAGGCCTAGTCCTAGCAATCTATTATCACTAAATCTTCTCCTTCTCAGATATCGGAGGCGAAGAAATCTCTTACAAACTATTTCTTACAAAACAATATAAGAATAAAGCAAATATACAAATACAAATGAAAGTAACAACTTTACACAAATCTTTGCTTTGAATGATTCTTTGTCGCTTTGGATTGCCTCTTGATGGTAGGAAATGCAGAGCACTTCGTCTCTAAACTCTCAAGAATTGACCGCTAGAATCCTCCTCGAAATCCTCATTATGAGGATGTTGTTCGGGATAATTTTTGACTAGCAATCGATTGCCAGACTTCACCAATCGATTGCCATTGAATTCGACCATTTAATTACGACTTTTTTTTTTTACCTTACCAATCGATTGGTGAGACTCACCAATCGATTGTTTGCCTCTAATCGAACTAGACAATCAATTCGGGAAGCTTTTGTTCACTGTTACAATGCCACCAATTGATTGTTGGAAGCCACCAATCAATTAGCTACAGTAACAAAAGTATTGTAGACCCTATATTAGGTTGATATAGCAAGCCTCAAAGTTAATGTAGCAATTCTAACATTACTGTAGCAACTCCAAAATTATTGTGGCAACATTAAATTTCAGGGTTTAGGGTTTATAGCAAACCCTGGTACTGTAACAACTTTAGTTACTATAGTAAATCTTAAAAACAACTCAAAACCTAAATTTCAGGATTTAGAGTTCATCGATCGATAGATAAGCCCTATCAGTCGACTAATACTCCTATTTCAACTTTACTAAGTTGAATCTCATCTTGTTCGGTATCCGGTTGACCTCAACCTAGCATGACTTCCTTTGCTCAGCATTCGGTCAACCTTTACTTGTCGAGACTTTTCGTTACCTAGCATCCGGTCAACCTTGACTTGTTGGGACTTCATCGTTGCCTTACATTTGATCAACCTTGATATGCCAGGACTTCCATCATCACCAAGTGTTTAATCTTCCATGACTCACTTGGACTTCGTTTCTCATGCTAGGTGTTTGATTCTTCATGACCCACTTTGACTTCACTTCTCATGTCAAGTGTCCAGTCCTCAATAGCCCTCTTGGACTTCCCTTCTCATGTTAATTTTCTGTTGGACTTTCGACCGCCAAGTGTTTGGTCAACCGTAACCTACTTGGACTTCTCGTCTTCGTGCTAACTTCTTGTTGGTCTTCCGATCACCAGGTATTCCGTCAACCTTGAACCATTAGGACTTTTATCGTCTTATGCCAATGCCATGTTGGACTTTCGACATTGTCAAGTATCTTATCAACCTTGAATTACACGTCGTCTTACTTTACCACCTACATATTGCTCATACATTAAAAACCAACTCGAGTCAACTCCAACTTGGTCAATCAAAGGTTAATTGCAGCAACACAAGATTGAATTGTTATTAAAAGGTCTTTGACAACAAAGAGAGTTTGTATGAGATGACCAAAGCAAGCCATGATAGATTGATCAATCCGAGGATATAATTATTTATTATAAATTTTAGTAATTTCAATTGGATTAAGAATACAATCTTATTCTTTTATGGAATAAAATGAGATTAATAAATTATTTTGACTAGTTAAGAGTTGACTAGATCAAAAATTAATTTATTAGAGCTTAATTTAATTAGGTCCGATCAGGTCCCTTTGGTGGCTCAGTGAGATTTGAATAAAAAATAAGAGTTATACTTTATCAAAATTTAGTAGAAAATAAAATATATTAGACTAATATTGACATGTGTATTATACATATAACAAAATACTTGATAGTGACGGTAAGAAATTGTTAAAACTTTATCTAGGAAAAGTGTTTTCAAAAACTTATCATAATATTCTAGATATAATATGATTTAATCAACCCAACTATAATAAAAAGATAATTATTATATATTATTATTATATAAAATAATTATGTTTAGTCCTATATATATATATGGTACGCTCACACACTAAGATATACTATAGAGTTGAGTCACGAGAGAACACTATAAAAGGCTTGAAGATTTAGAGCATAAATCTCATATTGAAAGCATACTTCAAGAGTAATCTCAATTTTTTATATGTTTCATTAAATCAATGCATATTAATATGTAAACTATCAAGATCTTAATTATAAATTTTTTTTTTTTATACAAGGTGGTAAAAGACGAAACGTTCGCCTCTAATACTGCGTCAGTTCGTCCCAGGACCAACACGAAAAAAATAAATTATAAAGATTAATTTTACTAATCCGAACAATAATCAATACACGAGGAAAAATAAAAATATAAAGAGTGCTCATAACTTATTATTGTATCATACTCATTCTACAAGTTTATTATTTTATTTAAAAGAGTAATTTAATAGATTTGAAGGTGACACACTGTATTTGTAAGACATACTATTTTTGAGAAAGTAAGTGAAATGAATGAAAATTTCTCCAAATATGATGTGGTTGTTTCTTACTCCTTAATTCCCCTAGCGCATCTTCATGGATTGGATTGTTGCAGAGTGCTGCGGTTAAACCGCGGACCTTTTCAAACTCGACGACGATCGAGACAGATCGAAGAGAAACTTCCTCGATGTTTCGTTAATTTGCCACGCAAACCACAAGGCGTTGCTCCAAAAAAAAACCCCCCTAGATTAGGAGAGTGGGGAGACTTGAGACAACCCCTAGAAAACACTATATAAAAGGTCCAAAGTGACGTCAATGCAACTGCAGTGCGACACTGAAAAATAAAGATTTCAATTCCTCGCCGACGCAATGTCATCACCCTTTACAGGTGAATTTGCACCCAAATTTTTACCTTGTCGCTTATTTGACGAGGCGAGGGCCCTCGTATGGTGGGTCCCGTCGGCACAGCGAATAATAATACCTGGCAAGTCGCCCTCCGCACTGTCTGATTCGCGATGACTAATAACCACGTGAAGCGCTTACTCCACGTCATATACCAGATCTTGCCCGCTGCGTCCACTCTCCCCAAATCCGCACAGGATCAGAAGAAACCCTAATCGGTCGGCTTATTCTCCTTCGTTCCGTCGGCGAAGGAGCTGCCGGGGCGCCTGGGGCGGTGGAGGAGAGGGAAAGGAGAAGCTTTTGCGGTTTCTCTGGTGTCGGAACGTGGAGATTAGGGGGTGGGGGTGGGGAGGGGAAGAAAAGGGCTTGCTGATGGATCCTAAGGTGTTGGATGGAATCATCCAACGACTGCTGGAAGTAAAGGGTAGCAAGCCAGGGAAGCAGGTGCAGCTCCTGGAGGCGGACATCAAGCAGCTTTGTCTCGTGTCGAAGGAGATCTTCCTGCAGCAGCCCAACCTCCTGGAACTGGAGGCGCCCATTAAGATTTGTGGTAAGCCGTAAAAAATTCCTTTTTTTTTTTTTTTGGCTTTTGTAAACTTGCTATTGGCCGACTCGACAGTGTAGCTGTTGTGCGAAGATCGTGAAAAAATGACTTGTTTACTTCAATGGACAGTGGAACGGATGGAAAGGAGTGAATAGAAAACAACAGACAGAAACTTCTTTTCTTCTATTTACATAGATTTCTTGATTGGGTTGAAGTGAAAGTAGAGAAATAGTTTAAGCATGAGGAAAGAAAAGAGTTGAATTTTCTTATCTTCCTTCCACCTACTTCCGCGCATATTATTTTCATGGATAATATCAAAACAAAGAAAGTAATTTTGTATTTATTAGAGACACAAGCTTTACTTTGCTCAAATTCCATCCATTTTGGAAGGAAATAAAATGAAGAATTTGGACGAAATTAAATTTCTTTCTCCTTGTCTTCATTCCAAATAACCACGAGAAATAAATCTAATAAAATTTTGAATTTATTAGAAACAAAAATTTTCTTTTCTTCCAATTCCATACATTTTAGATGGAAATAAACCAAATAAATTGACTTCTCTTCCTTCCAAGGAATCAAGAGAATGAATTTAGGAAATTTTGTATTTGTTATAAACTCAAACTTTGTCCTCCTCCAATTCCATCCATTTCGGATGGAAATATAATGAAGAAATTTGACGAAATTAAATTTCTTCCTCTCCTCTTCCTTCCAAGGAAAAATTTATTAATTCATTTCTTTTCCTTTCTTATTTTCTCATTTTTTTTCTGTCTGTGAATATGCCATTAGGTTTTTTTTTTGGTCCAACTGTGGACAGAAATGAAAGGATATGTGTAAATGATTGAATAGTCGCAAATACCTGCAGACCAACAACCTTATTGACCAGTCTTACTATTCTTTCTCTGATTATAACCAATCTTCATTGCCTCTTCTGAGACTGTTTTGGTGCATCCATATTCCATATTCCATTGTTACAATTATACTATTCTAGGATTGTTGATGCCATTTTTTATTATTGTAAATTTAAATCTTTTATCCTTTGTCTTCCTTCCAATTAAACATAGGAAGGAAATCCAAAATAATGATGTACATTCAACATCGTTGATTCTTAATGTTTTTTGTGCTTTCTATATCCTCACAAGTAACAAAATCCTTAGTGGCTGAAAAGCTCAACATTTACTAGTTAGGATGTTCCCATTTTTAGAGCGACCATTATTGTGATGATAACCCTTGGCATGTAGAATATGCAAACTGAGTGGGCGAACTTTGTGATTTAATTCCATGGTCATATGGTTCGCAGTGCTAGCTTTCAGTTTATGATATTTGTCCATATTAGACGATTGTTTCTGTGGGGCTCCCTTATTTCATTGTTTTCTTTTGTAGATTTGCTTAAAATATCAAAAATCTGTTTTTTCTTGAAAAAAATAATATTTTTATTGGCCATAGGAAATTATAATTTGGAGATGTGAACATTTTCATATAGTTTATCTAAAGAAGACTTATTAATTCTTTGTTGGAATTTACATTGTTATTGATTTTGTCTCTCTCAATTAATTGGGGTCCATTAAACTCTGTGCAAGGCTACAACATTGCTAATGTTCAAATTAATTAAATTAATATTTATCAAATGGATTACTGCTTTCTTTGACCTATCTCTATTGCTTCACCTACTTGCTGAAGAATATTGATATTTTTTTTTATCACATCCGTTCTACAAATACCACACATTCACTTAAGCATCTCATATCCGCTTCGTTAATCTTCTATATACGTTGCTTTCCAACAAGTAAAAACTGATTCATACAGTTGTCATGATGTACCATACTCTAATAAAAAATTTCTTTTATCCTATGGGATGCCACAGTTATACAAGAGTCAAAGTTGTGCATTTTTACTATTCATTCTTAATCCTATTAAAGATATCTCCATCAATATATAATAAATTCAAGATATCTAAAGCTCTTACAAGATTTCATATCATTTGATTTTAACTATTACTTAATTTTTTCTTATTGTTGAAAATGCAATACATATATTAAGTTTGGGTTTAATAAGTTAGGGTACATAGTATATAAGTTAGGTTGCATTAGTTAAATTAGGGTATTATTATTATTATTATTAGTGTTGTTGAAGGAGAGCCTTGGCATAACGGTAAAATTGCTGCTGTGTGACCTGGTGGTTATGGGTTCAAGTCGCGGTAATAGTCTCTTGCAATGTAGGGTAGGACTACGTATAATACCCATATTGATGGGAGCTTTGTGCATCAGGCTGCCTTCTTTTATTATTATTATTCTTCTTCTTCACTAAATATGTCATATAATAGTACATAATTTAGAATATATTAATAATTCTCATGATTTGTTGTGTCCTTGTGTCTCATGATCAAAATTTGGATCCTTTTTGACAAGTTGTCATATCCTCACTTTGAAAAACTCATATCTTACATCTAGTTCCATACTCATATCAGATAATCATACCTGCATTAAGTAACATAGTAGCAAATGATTTTATTATAGTTGTAGGTTTACATCAAGGGTCAATTTAAAATACCCTATCTTTTTACATTAGTACCAAAATATTTAATCAATTGATAAATCTCTTCAGCATATGTTATTTGCAGAAGATATCTTGTTAATTTATGAGAGTGTAAGTAGATTAAATTTGACTATTAAATTGTATAGAAAAGTGTTAGAAGCTAAATGCTTTAAGTTAATTATAAAAAAATAAATATATAAAATGTAATTTTGTAATAAAAAAGAATAGACAAGAACTTTAACTACCTTGGATCTATTGTTCAATAAGAAGGGAATATTGATTGGATAATGATAATATAATCAAGTATGAATGGTTGAGAAGGGGACCCTTGGCGTAACTGTAAAGTTGCTGTGACCTAGAGGTCACGGGCTCGAGTGTCGGAAATAACCTCTTGTAAAGCATGATACAAATGCATACAATAGATCCTTTCTCGGGACCCCGCATTGGCCGGAGCGTTGTGCACCGGGCTTCTCTTTTATGAGTGGTTGAAATGAAGAGGATCTTTGGATTATGTAATCCCCAATCCCCTTTTGTCCCTTATGCTAAAACGAAGTTTTATAGGAGAGTGATATAATCAACCATGCCCTCTAGATTGGTATATTGGGTTACTACAAAGAAACATTTACAAGAAAGTTATTAACAAAGATGGGAATGCTAAGATGGATGCAAGGAGTGATAATAAAAATTAACTTAAAAAAATAGATAATTCAGTGCAACTCCAATAGACAATAAAATGAGAGAAAACATCTCATGTTGAGATGACACAAACATTTTTAAAGATGACCAATAGACTTATTAGAAGAGTTGGATTGATAGAGCGGAATGAGTAAGGATTACAAGGAGATCAAATAAAACAATAGTCAATGGAATAATAGTGATATAATTTATTTGAATATTATTAATAATATTGTCTTATGTAGAGCTTAACAACAACAACAACCAAGTCTTATCCCACTATGTGGGGTCAGCTTATGTAGAGCTTAACAAAGGATAAAAATAAAATTCATATAGATGACCCTAATTAGTTAGTCAAACACAACATGGTGATGATGATGATGTAATTTGACATTTAATTGTTAGGGACTCTAATTGTTGATAGAACCATTGAGAAGATGCAATTTGTCCATTTTTTATTAAAATGATTCTTACATAGTTATGGGAATAAGTCTATATAAGTTAAAATCGGAGTAAAAATTACAAAAAATGGATGTGCAAAAAATAATGATAACTAAATCACATCAAGGATCTAGTCAGTCATGTGGAATATTTTATTGGGCCAGCAGTTATCCAGAACAAGATTTAAAATCTCGAACCATGTCGGAGTTTCGGTCTTTGACTAGAACGATACCGTTTTGTTATTGTGTCGATGTTTCAATACATGGTGCCGGTAATGGATTGGAGGTTGGAGGAAGAAGATGAAGTATAGGAAGGAACATTATTTATGCCGAGTATAGTTTTAAATCTTGTACCATGTCAGCGAAACGATGTAAATTACTGAAGCTCAATACCACTTAGCACAAACAATATCTCCTTTTTTTTACTTTATCTTTTTCCTCCTTCAACCTCCAATTTGTCATCGACATCATGAATCAAAGTGTTGGTATGATATTGAAAACGTATCATTCTAGTGTAAGACCGAAACTATGACATGACTTGAGATTTTGAATCTTGGTGCCGAGCGGTATCGAGTTTCGATAATTTACCGGAATAATAAGTTTCGGTTGTTTCATCCGACACGATATGAGATTTCTAACCTTGATCTGGACTATTATTATTTTGACAACTATGTTACTTAAATCTATAACTTCAATAAAATATGACCTTAAAAATAGTATTTTGTTATTTATAAGAAGCTACTTATTAGATATGTCTCGTTGTTTTTAATGCTTGTATATGATTTAATGAAGGAAATACCTCAGTTTGATATCACCTGGTGCCAACATAAAAGTGATAATTTTATGTAATTGTATATATTTCTTTTTGATTGTATGAGTAAAGCTACATTAATAAAATGATATTTTATAATATTTGTTGAGATTTTAGGTGTTATGAGTCATTGGTGTTTAAATGTTTTAGGTTTTGGATTTTAGGTTGAGCAGTTTTTATTAGTGTTGTGGGTTTAGTCCTACATTGAATGTAATACATTTAGGATTTTTGGTTGATTTGTATATGCACTATGTAATCCGTGCCGTAATATTGACATTAATGGTATTAGATTTCTTCTTCTCCTAGATTAGGTTTTCCAAACTTAATCACTTAAGAGGAGGTCATCAATTTTGGCGAGAACCTCCCTCTACCTAATTCGATGTCTCATTAACCTGGATTCTTCCATTCACACCCATCTCGTCCTCATCACACATGAAGGAATCAAATCCTCTACTCATTATTTCTCTTCTCTTTGATGTGAGACTCACCTGTGTCACCTTCTTCCATTGCGCCCCTCAAATCTTTAGGTTGCCAGCATCTCCCTCTCTTTCTATTGATGTAAAAGGGCCATGCTTTAGGCTTCTCTCGAACATACTAATGATTCCTTTTCTTGGGTGTTACTACTTATCCCGATGGTGAGTGAAACTGTTTAGGACTGGACTAGGTCTTCTCTATTGTGCAGACTTCATACTTGCCTCCTTCCCTGGGTGTTAACCTCTTTGACTACAATGTTCAAATTATTGTCCACTAGATCTGCTGGTTGTTGCCAACGAAGATCTCAATCCTTGTTTGCATTGTGACCTGGATATGGATCCTACCGTTCGAGTCCATGACTCTTCTCTTTCCATATTCTCCGAATCTATGGTGGTATGCAAAATGATTTTTGTCCTCATCACATGCCTCAAGAACTCTCACCCTAAGGACAAGTTCCAGCATCTTTGACAACCCGTCGTTTCTTAGCCTTCTCGGATTGCATTGCAAGAATACTCCTAGATTTATCCCTCGAGATTTGCTCTTGTATTCAGTTTGCTATTGGTTTGTTCCTCTTGTTTTCTTCTTGTTATTGCCTTTTTTACAAGGATTTTCTATTCAATACCTTATTGCACTGTTAATTTCATTAATGATACGGTCTCTTTCATTGTTTTCATTGTTTCCTTTCACTTAGTTTCTGCCTCCACCTTTGATGCCTCTAGATTTGCTTATGTTATCCTTTACACTTGTTGTGTCCCACAAATTGGTCTCCTCTTAGTTGGCTAAAGGATCCTGCTGAGTGCTTTCCTTTTTTTACTTTTAATTAGTCTGCTGTTTATTGGGTTTTCACTGCCACGGAGAGAAGTCCACATGAGAGACTTATCTTGTGGAATCTTAATTTATCCTCTCAATCACTTTCAGGTGGGTCTGATTAAAAAAAAGAGTAGCTGTTAGCAACTTTTATTTAAAATAAATAGAAATCGTGCTCGTTCCTTCACATTCGAGATTTCTGCAACTCTTTTTTGTTGAACTGCAGATAATGTTCACATGTCAGTTTCTCAACTACATCATCACATGTACAATCTAGTGCTCTCTTAAACCTTTTGGATCCTAATATTATTATTATTTCAGAGAAGCTCAACTGAGGAATTATGCTTTGTGGTTAGATCCTATGACTATTGTTAAAGGGAAACTCAACGGGAGGAATTATGCTTTAATAAATTGCAGCAATTTCAATTTGGTTTATAGGTCAAGGTCATATGGAATATCTTATCGCTCAGGATGCCAATATTCCGAAGTCAATCAGAGCATTACACAAGCAAATAGATGCTCAGTTGCTTGCCCTCCTCTGATAGTCCAATGTTCTCCGCCATATGAGTATCGTTTGATTCTTCTTATTGTGGTATAAGACTTGTACATCGTCTAAAGATCATTACCTGGGTGATATTTCTTGAGTCTACAATATAATTGACAATCTTTTGCAGCAGTGATAGTCCGAATGGAGATCATCTTATAAACTGGATGATTCTAGACAATCATTGCTGACCTTCTATGTATTCTTAGATTGATTTGACTGATTTTTCACAATTATGTTTCCGCGCACAATCTATTCCCAGTTGGAGTTGGTAAAAATTCAAATTTCAGAAAGCATTTCCACTCTATCCTAAGAATGCTGAGGTCATATGCCAGATGTAGATTTTCTTTCACCATAAATTTCCATTTGAATGGTCTTGCGACAGTAGAGGTTGCTATCCTCTGTTGGCAGTCCAATGATCTTCTCTTCATGAGTATATTCCGATGCTTCTTATGGTATGAGACTTGTACACAAGCTAGAGATCTATACACGAATAGTGATATTTCTAGAGTCTATATATAATTGATAGTCTTTTGCAATTGTAAGAGTTCGGCAAAGATCATCACACATATTGACAAATTGTACACCATTGTTGCCAACCTACGGCGTATTTCCAATCACATCAACAATGCATCGAAAATGGTTTTGCAAGATTGTTTCAACCAACTCCTCACGATTGTGTTTCTTCAATAATGTGTCCTGAGTTGGAATATGTAAAGACTCAAATTTGGGAAACATATCAGATGTTTACATGACAATGCTGAGGTGTCTTCTAGACTGTAGTGCATTTGACCTCTTAATAAATAAATTTGCTTTAGCCATACAGTTGCCATTTGAAGTCTTCTGGCAAGTAGGGTTGCTAGAGGAACTAAGGAAGTTATATCAATTGACAAGATTAGACCAAATGTAGTCACTGTGGAAAGGGAGAGACCTTTATTACTCTTTTCATGACTGTTGACTAGGTCATCCTCCAGGCACCACCATTTAGCAGAGCCTGCCATAGCCACTCATTTTCTACTCTTATGTCACTTAATTTTTTTTACCAATGATGTCATGCTTGTTAATGGTTCTTTCATAATTGCAAAAGACAATGGGGTGTTGCTTTATCTTTATCACTTCTTTGTATGCTTGATCTCCCTTTGCATTTAAGCTTACTAAATCTTTAAATTTTTCCATAAAGTTCACTAGTAACTTTATTGTCATTTAGGATCATAGAGAGGGAAGGTGAATCATGTCAAGTATGAGTTTTATGGTCTATATGACTATTGATACCGCGTATGTTGACTCTTGTGATTGATCCCTCTAAGTATCCTCTAGATTTATAGTTTCTTTGTTTATCTGAGTGTTTGTATTCTTCAGAAGGTTGTGCCTAGTTTATCTCATTTTAGGAATCTTCTGTGTGAGTTGGGAAAATATATTTGATCTATGTTTTCTCAAGTATCTTCTGTACCTTCCTCTTTACTTCTTTTTTATATTTGGGGTTCTAGTCTGGTCTGTTTTAAATATTTTGTTAAAGCATGTAGTATTGGATCAATCTGCACAAGATGTTTGATGCCATTGTCTATGCATCCGGCTTATGCTGAGAAATTGGAGCCGGTGTTTTAATTATTCCCCTATTCTTCCACAGCTACTCAGAACTAGAACTCTTACAATTTTTACTTTATATGCGGTGTTAGATCTTCCCATTTAAATGAGTTCTACTGTAAGATAGTTACTTTGACATCAGTTGACTGATTTTTCATTTTTTTTAATATAATTTTACGTCTCTATTGCAAATATATTAAATCATATTATGTGTTTGTAAGAAGCAGCTACATATTTTGGTTAATAAAAAGGACATACCTGCCAAAAAGAATATTTTAATTGAGGAAAGGAAATTAATCTTGATTGTTGAGAGGGGAAGTGTATCCTCAAAAAGGAGTGAGGATTCTATTGATCATGATAATGGAATACAGTTTTTAGCATTTCTTTTTCTAATGGTATCCACTATCTAGAGTGTTTAGGAAATAGTGAGAAGGCTATAAATATAGTAATTGACATTGAAATTTTCTTTTCCCCCTGTATGAGTAATGTGGCAACAATTCTTGTTGCTGTGATTAGTTGTTTGTACAAAAAAATATAAGGAGATGACTTGAGCTCTTAGGTACTCATCTTCCCCTTTTCTTGTCTACTCTATAATTTTTTATTTCTTTATAGATTTTTTTTTATATTAAAATTTCTAACTAGCTTATAACACCTCAAAACTTGATGTGTTCAAGCTTATTTAATTATCCAAAATAGCTAAAATCTCGCTATTCTTTTTAGTGAGATAAATTTTAGCATGGGGGTGACACTTATTGTTCTGTCTGGCTTCATGTTGGGTAACTTATGTTTCCATGTGCTAAGTTTATCACTGCAAGTTCTTCGCAATGATGATTGACCCTGAGGCATACTAGCTGATTGCCTGATTATATACTGAAGGAAAAAATTTCCGATATGCTTGTTGCAGTGCTTTGGATTTTTGTGTTATGGTAGCAGCAAACTTGAAATAATTTTTTGTTTTGTTTTTTCTGTTATTAGAAAATGTGCTTTCTATTGTGACACAAGAACACTTCATTTATTTTTAAAAAATAGAAACTGACAGTTTATTATAATATTGAAAATTTTGAAGTCTTTCTATTTTCATAAATGAAAAAACAAGAAGCACAAATTGCCCAAGAATATGTTTGTCATATGGTATATTTGAACTATGTGCCCTGTGAAGTTAATTCATTTTTCTGAGGCTGACATTACCTTTCTTCCTGTAAACAGGTGATATCCATGGTCAGTTTTCTGACCTTTTGAGGCTTTTTGAATATGGTGGGTTGCCACCTCAAGCCAATTACTTGTTCTTGGGTGATTATGTGGACCGTGGGAAGCAGAGCCTTGAAACAATTTGTCTTCTTTTAGCTTACAAGATTAAATACCCAGAAAACTTCTTTCTTTTGCGGGGTAATCATGAATGTGCATCCATAAACCGCATCTATGGTTTCTATGATGAATGCAAGCGCAGATTCAATGTGAGACTCTGGAAGGTCTTCACTGATTGTTTTAATTGCCTACCAGTGGCAGCTCTTATTGATGAAAAAATCCTATGCATGCATGGTGGTCTTTCCCCAGACTTACAAAATTTGGACCAGATCAGAAACCTAGCTCGCCCAACCGATGTTCCTGACAGTGGATTGCTCTGTGATCTTCTTTGGTCAGATCCTAATAAAGAGGTCCAAGGATGGGGAATGAATGATCGGGGTGTTTCATATACTTTTGGTGCTGATAGAGTTGAAGACTTTCTTCAGAAGAATGATTTGGACCTAATTTGTCGTGCTCACCAGGTTAGTCTCTCTCTGGTGCACATGGGCACACCACATACATCACGAGTTCATACATGTAAACAATGCCCTCCTTGTTTAGCACTAGGTCTTTTTCTTTGGCATTAGGTGGTGGAGGATGGATATGAATTTTTTGCTGACAGGCAACTTGTAACAATCTTCTCGGCTCCAAATTACTGTGGTGAATTTGACAATGCTGGTGCTATGATGAGTGTGGATGAGACCTTGATGTGTTCATTCCAAATTTTGAAGCCAGCAATATCAGACAAGAAGAAAATTGGTTTTGGTGCTACAGCAGTTTCTAGAACTGGAACTCCTTGGTAGTATTGCATCCAGGAGCAACATCTTTTTCTTTCCAAGAGTCAAGGTACTATGCATTTTCTTCTGTAAACAATCATGAAAGTTGAAGATTCACCATTTCACAACTACCTTAATCTAACTATTTTTTTACAACTATGATATTGGTAAATGCTTTTTCGTTGAAAAGTAGCTACTTTGAGGATTTCAGAGCAATTCAATTTAGTAACACAATTCCATAGAACTGGAAGTTGTATTCATTTATCTCTGCTGTCTTTGTATGCTCAAACCATGTAAATCTCCACTATTTAGAGCTGGCTAGCTGAATGCTACACCCATTAAAGATCAATGTCAATAGGTTTAGACTCTTAATGCAGGTTAAAAACTGCTTTAGACATAAAATTGTTACAGATGATTGCTATTTGTAAATATTTGTTTTAGATCGGAATAAAATGAACTGCATGGATTTTTTGATTCAGATAATGCTGTACGCACAAAAACTATTGCTGCCTAATGAAGTTGACCATTTCTTTCTACTCTTAAGAGCTTCCACTCTCAGCTTTCTCGTCTTGGTACATGATTACGTGATGACAAGCAAATCTCGGAGCCAAAACATTTTGATGCTTTAATGATGCATGCTTGTAAGTTAGAAGCTACCCAACCACCATCTGGGAGCAAATTTAATGTATTTATTCCGATGGGACTTTGGTGTGGGTTCCAGTTTGGATGTGTACATGTTCCTAGACACATGCTACATGCTTTTTGCTTAACTGCATGGATTGTGAAATTGCATTATCTGCATGAAGAGCTGCGCAGAAGAGTAGTACTGTCTTATTGAACCAAGTGTGTGCTATTTACTATCTAATTTGCCTTCAGAAATTGTGCATTCTCTTGATTTTGGATTTCTGTCTCCCGATAGTATAGAGCCATGCCATAACCCATCAGCTCTGCTAATGAACAAGGAAGATGGCACGAATTTTTTTGCCAGCATGCATTTAATTCCGATTCAACTTTAGTTTTCTGCTATCTTATATTGATTATATTTTCTCGTACAATATCGTCCACTGATCTAACGTGAGGTTTGGTTGTCATTGGTTGGTTTTGAAATCGATTGGTTTCCCGGACAAAAGCTTTATATGTAGGAAGTGGTTTAGATGCTTTATTTTTCAGGAAAGCTATATATATGTATTTTTCTTTTTGTTTAGTGTATGTGTCTTGTTCCTACGAATAACAGTTTATTTCAACAATCAATCGCACATTAAGGAAGAACTTGTGCTTATTCATCTCCTCCAAAGTGAAAAATGAAAAAATATATTAAAAACTAGATGAATTTTTTAATCCTTTCATTTATTATTTTACCATGGTTAATGGGTAAATAGAGGAGGACTGCACCTCCATCAGCAGGACATTAGTATCAGTTTGTGTTTTAGGTGGATTTACGTATACTTTTCCGAGTCGTCCAAGACTCGCTCCATCGTCGTGTACGCACAAAAGGTCAAAATCTTCAAGGTGCTCGATTGCACGGCTTTTTTCCTTTGAAAGCTGAACCATAAATAGTCGCAGGCACACTCTTATTTTTTTCCGCGGCCAGGCAGGAGAAAGCCTGGGACATGAGTTTTGGCAAGCAGCAGACGCTGCACTTTCGCTCGGGCCTCAGCCAAATTTGCCCCCTGCGCCAGGGCCGTTCACGTCACGGGAGTTCACTGTGAACAACACCTCCTCCACTGCCACTGCCGCTGCCGCTGCAGGAGATGTCAGTGGAGTGGAGTCCTTGAAGGGCTATTCGCCTGTCGCGGCACGTCACGTGCGCTGCCTTGGACGAGATCGGTGCCGGATCGTTTTCGGAACTACTCGCCCTTTGTCGCTCTCGGCTGCAGCAGCGAAAGTGTGCTCGAGAGACAGCAAGCAGGGCGGTGCTTTGGTTAGGTACGGACGGACCTGTCTGTTGCGTACGATCCGGCAACCTTCAGTTTTTATCTTGGCAAAAATAAAGAAGGTCCCTTCTCTTTTCCCAATCATCAAAAAGGTTCCACTTCAATTTTTTATCAAAAATATCGTAAAATAATATAACTATTACCCAGAGGTAATGATGAAGTAGTAGGATATATATATATATATTTTAATCTCAATTTTAATAAATTAATAAATTAATTTTTTTAATAAAAAAAAATTCATTGATTAGTGAATATTTTTCGATTTATTTTGATAACCGGTAAAAAAATTTCGTACGTCGAATTAATCTGAATTCCTGGTATCAACTAAAAAATACAACTATTTTCCCGTATTATTCCTATTATTATTTTGTTTATATTTATCGCCTAAATTTTGAATCGGTCGAGCGTATTATAACAATTATAAAATCGTAGCGATTATACATGTTGTAACAATTATGATTTTAACGTATTATAACAATTATAAAATCGTAACGATTACACATGTTGTAACAATTACGATTTTGAAATTTTATAACTACAAGTTATAACAACTATAATTTCATAGTTATCACAATATGAAAAATAACTTTCATAAAATAGACTACAATTTTTTGAAGCTTCCGAAAAAATTTTAAATGATATTTTTTTAAACCAAAGACTGAGTTGTTACGAGTTACACTTGATAATAAGTATAGATATATGAATAAACTTCGATTTAATATATTATACGTTTTATAATTTAATTTGAGGCAAAAATTATATCTTTTAAAATTTATTTAATATTCAAATTATAATTATATAATTGTAACAATTATAATTGCATAATCATTATAATATACCTCTCATTTAGATTTTAGGAGAAAAATATAGGTGATAGTTAATAATAAAAATAATAAATAAAGAGTAGTTAGATAATTATTCATGATGAAATATCTTTTATAAAAAAATTAAAATATCTGTGATGATTTCAAAAATAAAAATAAAAGGTGCCATTTTAATTTTTACTTTTTTATCTTACACTTTAGCGTTATTATTGTTTTTTTTTGGGGTACGTTCCAGGCCTTGATAAGGATGTGAAGCATGTGTGCATTGTCCAAAAAATGTATGGACGGTGGAGAAGAATTTGGCATCTAATTAATTAGTATGGAGACAATGTGACTGTGAATTTACAATATATTACAGAAGCAGTTACATTTGGAGGAATTCACTCAAACTGAATTTTGTTTAAACAACAGAAGCAAATAAAGGTGAGCTCGACTTGCCCGAGAGACTTGGGCTCGACTGAGTTAGCTTGGCTCGGGGCCTCGACTAGGATGTAAAGAATCAAGATTAAGCAAGCTCTATGAAATTGTTGACTGAATGAAAGGGGAAAAAAAAAGAGTTATAGCCACGTTGAAAACATCAAATAAGGCACACTAATGTTACAAGGTTGTTTTTTTTATAACTTCTTGCGACCCTTGCTGTGATTAAACAAAATTATATGGCATATTTTGTTTTCAACCAAGTTTAGCCACAAGTAGTTTGAGTGTCAAAATAGAAGATTAACTTGAAGGAGGTTTTTTCTTGATAAGTCGAAATTCTAACAACCATATGAATTCGAAAAGAATCATGCACATGATCTACTTAACATCATATTTTAAATAGAAATTAAATAAATGAAAAGATGATGGATATGAATGCAGACGATTTACCATCGTCTTAGCATCGTCCACGAAATTCAAAGATCTTGGGAAGAAAAAATAGTATACGTGATTCTCCTCAGCAATAAAAAGCGAGAGATATTGAATTATCCAATTCTACGGGAATCACGCTCTATATATAATAGTGGACTTGATCTATTATCAATCTATCATTAATAATAGAATGTGAATTAACGAGTTTTACAGATAAATTCACATTCAATAACACAAACCCCCGCAATTAACATCAATTAGATCATTTAATAGGTTTATTTGTAATGATATAAAATCCGTGTGTTACAAAATAACATGTAAGTCCACCGAATAAAAAGATTAAATCCAACGTAACTTAGGCTAAAATACATTTTTGATTATTTAGTAGCCTGATTTCTCATAATCATAAAACTTAATTGAATGTCAAAAATAGAAAAACAACTTATAACATGTGCCACTACAAAAATTGCACCATATATCTACCCTGTTTACATATATACATCTAACTCTAAAACCATCACAAACGATGGTTATCCAATACAATCAATACAAGAACATCCAAACACATCCAAACACAATTCTTATACACACAAACACATCCAAAAACATCCAAACACATCCAAATCCAAACATAGTATATCAAAACATATCAAAACACA